>JAANSQ010001857.1:0-13643 GCA_036850885.1 Lepidocyrtinus dapeste | reverse complement strand
CATTCAAAATAAATAATCAGATCTCAACCACAAATAAATGTTAAAAATAAACTACAACTAATTGTAAGTGCATAACTAGGATGAAACATCCATTATAGTTTTGCTTACTTTTGTCGTGACCATTAAGCACCATACCCTGCCCAACCTGGAAATCGTTAGATGGGGATGCTGAGGTAACGCTGCTTTGTTGGGAGGAAAAATCATCATCTTCCGAAAAGTCTTTACTATTCGCTTTACCATTTGCTCCCACAATAACACCTCCATTACAACTTATGGTAGACAGGTCAGTCGACGACGCACCGCACATCGCACTATTACTACCCATTTTCTCAAAAATTAACGGATGCTGCGGATCCATTGCTTAAAAAGATAGAGAAAAGTAAAAGGATGCTTATGCTTATGATGTACATATTATTTGCACTCTTCTTAGAAACCATAAATAATCCACCATATTTAACTTGCTATAAGTATTAAAAATTGAGCATATTTTACAAACATTAAATTTCATTGCGATAGAGGATTGCGATTGGATAGAGGTATAACCAACCACACAGTATTTAGATTTTTTTGCATATGTTTCGTTTGTCTTGGAAGTATAGGAATATATGTACAAGGAAAGTTCAAGAAAAACTTATACATTCTAGAACACCTTCATTCAAATCAGAACCTTCTAGAAGAGGGAAATACGTGTGGGCGGAGGGAAGATAGGAAAAGATTTTCATTTTCTTTGAAATATAAAACATGCAAAGGTATAAGTTACTTTGTCTCATCGTCATCACCACTGTGAAGCGGTTGTGTAGTGGAATTATTAAAATCGATATGTCAAAATGTCCACATACCTTCTGTATTCATGTATTTCTGTATACTAACTTTTCCTAAAAAATTTCGTGCTGTATGCCCAAATAATATTACAAATAGCATAGTTTTATTTTATAGTCTCTAAAATTAACTTTGCTACTCATGGCTCATTCTTGATGGTATTACATTTTCAACGTTTCCTTGTTTGTCACCATTCCAATTTTCTTTTTACTCATTCATGATCCAAACATAATTTATTTCTTTAAACATTTTATACACCACAAAACTTCAAAAGGAATATGTGCAAAGGAAAGCTTTAGGAACCAACAAATACATTTTCACCTGGGACGTACAAGTCTAATGTCCATGCATTTGACTTTCCGGTGGGGTATTTCAAGAAGTGGTTTAACCATAGATGGTATGAATTATTCAAGAAGCTTCAGTAGAAGTAGTAGACAAAAACTGAGCTCTTTTTATCCTTTTGATATGATAGGCATTAAATCTGCTGACATTTCTTAATAGATGAGGCCAATAATGCTGCGATAAAATGATTCTTGTGAAACGAAAGTCAACTCTGGAGAAAAGAAGTTAAACCATGGATTGGATATTTATATTTACAACATTCAAGAGTGAACGAATACAAACAAGGAACATTATTTTAGAGACAAGATGACAAACCACCAAGAAATATGCATTAATACATGTATACATAATGTATGTACCATTAAATTGAAGACAGCGTTAGGAAACACGAAGGAGGATGCAAAAGAAGTCACATTATATGTGCCGTGCAACATTCGAAGATTCTAACTTTGATTTAATTTTAAGCTAATAAAATTTGTGAACATCCTACTACTAAATTTCATTTATACCGAGACAAAAATTGACTTACATGGCAAGGCTTTCAGATGCAGTTCACTCCGTCTCTGCTACTGCTGCCACAAACAAGACATTAATCTTTTTCATCCGACTCGAGTGATTTTCTGGATTGCATTAAAGTACGCGCGCTTGAAGAAGATTGGGATACTTAATATCAGTATATTTTTGTCAATATGTTGTCGTTATCCAGACAAGGAATGACAGTAGTATTGATTTATACAGCCTGAGCTTTATTTCAACACTATAAAGAATCCCCTCGAAAACGAGATAATTTCGATAAAATGTTCAAAACAAAGTCTCAACACAAAAATACCAGTACATTACATACATGCATGCGGTGTTCTACACGATGTTACCCTAAAAAATACGCTTCACTGCTGGGAAATATCCTCCCTGGTTAAATTACCATTACACTTAACACGTCAAATCACGTCAAACAGGATAAGTATTGAACCAGTATACTTCATCAATGTTAAGTTGAACATGGGAGTGCAGTAAGAACTTAATCTAGTTGCATTTTATCCAGATCATGTGAATTGTGTTGTGAACTGCTCCTTTACACGTTATTTACCGACTTCACGTATTATGCAAAATATAAGATTTCAATATATTTAAGAGCTCGAGTTTTACACTTTTTCACATAAAAATAATTGATCATCCATAAAGGAAGCACGTAGGAGGTGTGTTAACAATTGTTAACAACTTTACGTATACTGGACCACAATTGCATAACAGTAACATAAAACAAACTTGGTCACTTTTCAAACTTTGTTGGTTTTGGTTATAATTCACAAGGCTTATTAAACACCAGGGAAATTGTTAGAAGAGGTAAGATTCTTGTCATCTCCTTCATTAAAGAGCGAGTGGTATTCTATAAAAAGATGAACAAAGGGAACATTATATTATTATTGAAGCGCGTTTTGTACGTAGGTATTCAATTTTTAATAAAAAATTACTCCAAATCATCGTATTCTGGTTGTATCGATACTTTATACAATATTATGCAATCTTTATAAAGGATAAGCTCTAACTTAAGGATGAGTTTTGGTAGTATCAACAGAATTTTTACTTGGAAGACAAGTTACAACAAAGATGCTTAACGTAGTGTTAATAATACATTTCACGAAGTTTTTCTCCCTCTTAGCATATACGCGTGTGTCTAAAATATCTTGGTGAGATAAGTCCTAAAAATTACGATTATTGAAAGCAACTTGCTGTATTCCTTGTTTGGAGAATTTACAGAAGTTACGGATCACAGTTTATGTATTTCCATTCTGTCAATCTACAATGTTTCAAACTTGTATGACATGGTAATTTTTGTTGATAGTGAAACTAATATGAATACAAAGGTTTCCACAAAACAAGATGCACGTGAAAACTGCAAAACACTTGTTAAATGCGTATGCACTTTATTTTGGTATACACGATAGCGGAGGTACTAATGCAATGACATGAATTTTCAAGGGAGATGAAGGAGAACCAATTGTGTGAAATGAAAAACGATGAAGGAAAATTAGATAAGCATTACGAATACATACTCCTTACAATGTGAGTTAATCTACGTAAACAGTAGTATGTATCGCAGCAACTCCTCAAATTAATGTGAACCTATTGTTTAAGCGAGTCCGCAGTTATTCCTTTCCCAGCACGAGCACGTTATTTTTAAAGAGTAGCAATAGTGCGAGGAGTTCAAACTTCAAACCTACATAAATACTAGATACTTACGTACTCGGTAAACTTTACTTGGTTTGTGCAGCTTTTGCAAGGTACAATTTGCACACCATGCTCGGCAGCATATTATCTGGTTTCAGTTTGGTTGAGCGATGTATGTAAGTGGTGGCAAGTTTTTTTTATTAGCAAACTGGTCTTCGGTTGGTGTCATCATTAAGCTTACTAACTTAACTTGCCAATTTATAGTATGATTAGGGTTGTAATAATATTCACATCTATGATCTATCATCTAGGCATTTTTTTAATCAAAATTCAGAGCTAGAGCTAGCAGCGTGTAATTCCGAAGTGGGAAGTATGGTAGTGCATTCATCCTTTTTTGCTTTAAATACATCATGTGTTTGAAAAATTAATTCTAGAATGATCCACGGTAAAAAGAACTAAGCGCTTCGTTAATTAATTCTGCAGGCATGACCTACCTTTTGAACTTTAGGGTTAAGTTTATGGAATAAATGCACTAGTTGTTAAAGCATCAGAAAGTCAGGAAACTAATTAAATAGCTTCTCTAAATTCATAAAATAAGTTTGCATGCAACTGCAAAGCACTAGTTTTAAGGAAAATAAGGAAAATTTCTGGGTACCATTCCAGAATATTTTTGTTCCTTATGCTAATAAGCAAAAACACTCCGGTAATATGTGGAGCTATGACCGATAAAGTAGAATTGTTTTAAACTTTTACTATAACTAGTTTTGATAATGATTAAAAGTTGACAAGACTATACGTTTGTGAGTTTTCCTTCTTTTGCAAAGGCAGAGTATAAATTGTATCAAGGACACAAAACAAGTGTCAAGTTAATTAGGAAGGGAGCAATAATACTTATTTCGTATCATGGAATTTGAAAGTCAATATTGCAACTTCATCCTAAAGCTCTTCTGTGTATAAGTGCAAATTTCAGTTTACCCATAAAAGTATTCAACTATAAATTTTCGCTCATCTTCCTCCTTTTTAACATATTTAATTTACCAACTGCATTTATCAAAAAAAATTATTTAGTAGTTATATTTATACAGATCCATAACTGAAAATTTATGAATAAACCTACCTTGTACCTAGCCTTGTATCTCTACGCTCACAACAGTTACAACAAAGGGAATGAAACCTGCTAAAACCTACGCAATTTTTTGTATCTTACTGTTCCATCCGATTGTTTGAGCTCCAGTAGTGCAGTGGTAAGAAAGTTTGAGCACATACTTAAGAGCACAGAAACACATGGAGCTTTGCCTTCAAGTTCCTTAAAAAGAAATTATCTCCCTTTTTTAACCAGAGATCTAACCAAGGCACTACACTCCCAAAACCATTGCACCTTGCTGGAATAATTGACTATATAAAACTGAAAACTGTGTTGGAACATGTACCATTATCCAGCACCTTTGGACCACAAAATCATCTAATTCAGCGTAAGTTTAGTCATGCTAGGTTCCCAACATTTGAATATTATACAAATTATAGTAACTGCCAGTTGCATCCAGAGAGGCGGCAAACGCTTTCTTACCTTCTCTCGTCTCAACTCCGCACAAAACTACAATGTAGCCGACCGAATGACTGAACCACTGCATCGCAACTTAAAAAATGGACTCATCTACCGCATGGAAAGGCACATGCAAGACGTTTCTTGCATTCAAATGCAAACCTTGAAGCTCCTCATCTTCACACAAAAAGTCCAGGCTCGTTTCGGACAATAAATATGATACTGGAATAGGAATCTTTAGATGTAGCAGAAGGCATTTTGCTTTAATTTTTCAAAGTGTACTTTTAAGCGTTCCAAAGCGAACAGCATTATAATCTCACAATCAGGGATGGGTAATCTGCATTTTCACCGATCAGATTAGATTAATAGATTAAGTTGTATGCAAAACTGGAGATTAAGATTTTTAATCTTTAATCTAATCTAAAATAATCTAGATTTTTAGATTAAGATTACCCATCCCTGCTCACAATCCTCAGAGAGAAGTTATCTCAGCGTAAAAACAACCACTCAACTTTATTCAAACCTATTGAAGAAGGGCAGACCACAAAAAATGCCGTACCTTGTGAATGTAGCGTGTAAAAATATGTGCTTGAGAAGAGAGATCTCGTCTCGTCACGCTTTTTTAGCTTGCTCTCTCATGGACCCAGTAATATTACATTTTTACTACACTTGAATGTAACATAATGTTGTATTCTATAGTCATCCTGATCACCATCATCGTTTCTCCTCAATAACCTCTCGCCGTATGAACGTACCCAAAAAAGCTTTTTTCATTGATTTCGTCTTTCTTGAATAAAGTCCTTTTACAAGAAACCAGCTTAGCAGTAAAACAGTAGTCACAGATGCTTGAAAGTAAAATCAAGAAACGTTATGTTATAAGATACATTTACTTGAGCAGCTAACTTGCGCGTATATTATAACATAAATACTTTATATAAATTTGTGAGCCATGAGCTTTCGTTGCTTGCGTGGAGCGAGTTTCATTTTACAGCTTGTTCACATTATTGCATTCGTGTGTGTTTCTATGCTTAAGCTTGGTATTGAAATCAACCATGAAATCCACACTTGATAGCATACTCGCTTAAACAACACTGCAGTTTTTCTGTTTAGCTAAATGGATTCTTAAGGATTTGAAACCAACCTACGTTAATCGATAAGATGGAATTAGGATGCTTTCATAAGGGATGGATGATTAAGGTCTTAAGGGGGTCAGACAAATGCAAACGGTATATAAACTTATCCAGACAAAAGTCGGAAGAGTTCATCCTTTGAAACGACTTGGGATGGGTTGGGAGGCTTTGGCTTTGCTATTGTGTTCTCAAAAAAATCTAAAGTGAACTGAACTGAAGAAATGAACTCTTGTTCCTTATATAGACACAAATAAGAAAGGTTATTGTTTCTTGGGTTTCTCAATGCACGCTAGCATTTAGCAATGGCTTCGAAAAAATGATTATTACTGACTTTATTTGTTTATTATTGGTACTTGGTAGCATGTACCGATTTGATGTGAATTTGTGCCATACCTAACTAAACAACGTCACTTGCTTTCCACACCGGATATATCTAATGCACTCTAGCTTCATTTTAAATAATGCAAGTAGAAAATCTAATGGTACTTGCTACACGTTTAGGGTAATGTTATGTGCTCCACAAGGGGTAAATCCTCCTAATGGGTCTATAAGATTCATCTGCACGTCTTGCAGACAATCAAAATACTTAATCTAATTCGGAGAATGGGAAATACTTTTCAAAGTTCCTTCATGAATCTTTCTAATTTCAGGCGGTCGATCTAAACTCTAGTATAAAGTGTAAGGACTTTAAAGAATATTAAATACAAAGGATGATAAACGTACTACATGATAACCTTTTCTATTGTAGCTTAAACCACTGGTAAATGGGTTTCGTATTCAAGCTTTTTTCTCATCAAATCGTCAATTACATTCAACTATATGATTAATTTGCGTTACAATGAGTCAGTTAAATTTAATTCATGACATGACTATCCTAGAGTTTTTTCTTAGCCTTCAATTTATTGTTGTACTTGTACCACTTGTGTAAGCACACGTATTAAACTTTAAAACATTTTTGTCAAAAGACGATTTCAATTTATACCAACAGTAAATATTTCATGAAATGAAGTACAGCTTCGTTGTTGGAGTGAGTTAGTGCTTGCTGTAGTCAAGACAAGATGAAAGAGAAGGAGTCATAGTCAATGAGTTTGAATGGAGTAGGTAGATAATAGTTAATGCAAGACAAAAGACAAATTGTTAGTCATTATAAAGTTTGTCAAACAGTAAAAATTAGGCAAGCACATTCAGAACAAACATCAAATGTTTTACCAGTTATTATGCTGAGATTAGATTTGTTTGGAGTTAAATCATATAATATAATATCACATGTTGTATTATGAAATAACACGTACGATAGGAAATATAGGGATACAGCAGTAAAAGTGAGGCATGATTAATTTTTTATAGGACAGGCATTACTTCCAATGACTGTCTAGTCTAGGACTTTTAGAAGAACTGAAGCATTAACACAAGAGCTTACTATACTTCTATCTGTATTCTCTTACTAGCTCTGTTTTCACTTACATTGCCACATCTCCTTTTAAAACATCAAGAGAAACTCTATCCGTTGTTCTGTCATTCTGAATGTAGAGCAACCATTGTGGATTTCTGCGGCTTATCTAGGTATTGTGTTATTAGTGTATGAAAAAATATTCAAACTACATACATACTCCTATTGTTATAAGTATCAGCATAAGGAACAAAAATATAAATATGCAAAAGTTTCCAACTCAACGTACTCGATTGAGGACACAATAAATAAGCCAAGCGAAGTTCAAGTTGATTAACTTTTTACGGGAACTGTTTTGAGTACAAACCTCAGGTGGACAGGTGGAGGGTTAAAACTAACTCGTATAAAATCCATATGAAACTGTTAGCATTTTCTCACGAAATATAATAGATACGCGAACCTTTTGTTATCGATTATTTGCTGAAATGTCGGTACAGAATACTTACATTAATATTTTACGTATGAAATGAAGTCTTTTTGCTGAGTTCCAAAACGTTACATGCTATACTCCCTCGTATAACGGAACACTCATTTATAACTAACTATTGAGTTGAGACCTTACTCAACGAATGTGCTTTCTTCGTAGACACAGTGGTAATTGACTTAAAACGATATATCCGGAAAGGAACATATTGCCCAAAATTGAATAAATGTTAAAGTTACGTAAAGTAAATGTACATTATTTTCTCAAAACTGTCCAAACTATAGCTCAGCAATTTACAACCAAACAGATGAACATCCAAGGAAACTCAAACTTACAAGTTTAGTCCAAGGTACATAATGAAATTGTATGTACCGGAAATATGGTCCTATAATAAAATTTAAATACGGCTTAAATAAATATAAATTTTTAATGCAGTTTCGTAAACAGTAATAAATGATCCATTTTCTAGAATTGCCCTGAAGCATGAACAGTTTTTAAAAATCATCAGTTTTGGAGAAAGTAGTAGAATATTAATCTTCAAGCCGATTATAAACTGAAAGTGTGAGTTTCCCATCTTCAGTATAAGTTTTTGACATCAATACGATTAGTTTTTGGACTGTATGCCCTTAACATCCAGGCAATGAATTTTCTTCCATTTCAAACTTGTACTCAAGCATACAAAAAGTTTCGGGTACAATATCGAAACTATTCTGATTAAAAAGGTCGAAGCTTTACATACCTGCCAGCAAATATAGTTACAGTTGAAGTTACTTAACGGTAAGACCTTTCATGAAGCTTGTGCGCTGAAGAGGGAGAAGTGAGACATGTAATGAAATTGATAATGGGAAAGCAAACAAACTAGCTGGATGTAGCAGGTGAACGGTGTAAGGAAAAAGGACTTATGCACGGATGAACAGAAAGGGTTTCCTTCTTTCTCCTTTCTGCTCTGAAAAGGAAAGCTATCAGCTTTCGAATAGCTTACAAGATGGAGAAAATACATGAATACAACTGCCCAAACGAAGGCGCAAATGTAATTGCCTATTTCTTCTAAAAAATATGGTAAATAGTTTTGCAATCTGAAAAGCTTAAAGACGCTTTTAGTGAGCGACACATAGATTTGGATTAGGATTATTATTTCATCTCCTAAGTACCATAAGTTATGCATTCAAGAAATTGCAGTTTTTGGATATTATTTCAACATTTCAAAAGCCAAAGCAATTACTTAACCCAGCTCAACAGACTAAGAACAGAAAGTCTCAGGGAAAGTCTCTTTGGGAACTTTTAAAAATCTGTTCTTAAATAAGACAATCTCAACTACATGTTAACTTGCCAACAACTGATACTCAATCTTGACTACGGCGACATGTAATCAGGCAAAGTACAAGTAAAAGTTGACACTGATGCATCCACATTTATTTTGTCAGATAACATGAATAGGAAAACTCATTATTAAGTCAAGTGTATTACTCTTTCATGAAGCAAATTAATGATTCAGTATCATGAAATTTACCTTTTCATCTGTGAATTTCTAACTCTCCCGGACAGAAAAATTAAAATAGTTTTACCCAAAGCTTTATACCCAAATATTTCAAATGTTAGCCACTCACATACATACATACAGAATAAATTCACCACAATTACACCTTCACACGTTAACGGAAACTCTGGGGAAGGTGGAAGAAAATGCAAAATAATAAGGTACTCAAATCCAGTCGGACAAAGATCTGTGGACCAGACTCAGTATGACCTTTCTTCGTACCCAATGCCAACACTAGCACACATTCTCTGGTACCGGCGATAGCTGAGTGATGATGATGATGATATTGATCGAGACTTTGAGACACAGCAGCAACACTTTTCTTGAAAAAACCCGAGGGGCAGAAACTTAGCTACCGCAAGTTATATAGTTATATATGAATCCCATACTAGGGGTAAGTCTTTTGCGTAGATTTTTAACCAAAATTTTGAAAAAATGGAGTCTTGGGAAATTTTTTAAAAATCAATAATTGAATAATGTGTTTTTAGCACTTAAAAAATACGCGTTGTAAATAGCGTAAATATTCCATTTGTATTCTTCTAATATGTAATTACAATTAGTAGTAATATAGAAAAGTATTATAATTTATTTAGCATAGAAAGGAATGAACAATGGGCTACAATCCTATAGAATATGAAGAGTGCGAGTACCCAATGACCCAACGTCCTACTCGGCAAGCGATATACTAAAAACGAGAAAAGCAAAATGCATAAATCACAGAACATAGAGACTCCTACTTTCCCTTTTACTTTCTTTTCCTACAGCTTGTTTTTATATCGCTGCAATACTTCCAATCCAATTCCCAAAGATTGTCGAAAATGTAGCGGTAAAAGTTAACATATAAGGGAACAGTTTATCTTGGCTGTATTGACTCTTGAATTCTTTGAATGAATGTCCCAAAATTTGCTATTTTCAAATTTAATCTTACGGTTTAAGTATTTTGTAAAAAAGTTAGTTTTTGCGTTCATATTACACAGCAGCAGAATAGTGACACAGAAAGTATGTACTAGAATTTTCCTCTATTCTCCTCGCCTACGAAACAAAATGAAAGGAAGATGTAATAACACCATCGAAACTAAAAAAATTCTATATTGCGTCAGTGATGAGTAGGAAGGTAAGAGAGAGTACATAGTTGAGCAACTATATTTGCTTTCCCTTTACCCTTTCTTCTTAAAAGCGTACAGTTCAAGTTCCAGCGTAGCGCCCTGTATTGTATGCAGCCCTGCAGTTGCTTACTTACACAGACAGCGACGCTTGAACTCAGTTTTACTCCACTTGAATCCGAGAATAACCGAACGTAAATTGAGAACTCAAGAGCAGTACTCGGGACTTTGACGGCTAAGTTCCAAAGCTAAATTCCAGGAATCTTCTCGACTTTCGACATATGGTAAAAGTTGCTGTGGAACAGGATGAAAAAGGGGTAGCGAGTGACAGTATGGTCAGAATTTCTAGTGCAGATAGTGCATAGTATAAGAAAAAGTGATATTCATCTGGAATATTAAAGCAGAACCATAGACCTTAAAATAATGCTAAATATGTAATCAATTTGATTGTCTCAGGTAATAAATATGAAGTAATGAATACTTTCTCACTATTTACAAAGTTTCGAAAAATAACCTTTCTGGTGTAACTATTTAAACGTTCCCCTTTATGAAAATATTTCCATAGATATAAATTACTATAATGTGCTAATGGTAAGGAGGAGGTGATAAAGTAATATATGGCTTTTGAATGTGAACAAATTAACCTTAATACATTCACCTCTCATCCTCATCCATCCATGGTTGTATTATTCAGCCTTCAGTTTTGTTGACCCTTCAATACCTTTGAAACAAAATTCTTCTATATATTATGGCGACCTATTATTATGCCAATTACAAAATAGCCTTGTTGAGCACTCTTACTTCATCCAACTGTAGCATAGGCATTTAATTGCTATGTTTTCATCATGAATTTGTGTTAATCATTTCTAAACGTTTTAATGAGTAACATGTTTGTCGTTAAATAGCAAAAAATATTTCCAAATAGATTAAGGGAAAAACATGCGAACGAACACTATGTAATAATAACTAATTTAGTAAATAATTACTGAGGTGCGTCAGATACTTTTTCCACGACCGTGGTGTCCCTTGTTTCTACCATTCTAAGTTGCTTCTTTTTCATTTTCTTCAGCTTAGATGTCTTGCGGATCTAATAAAAAAAAAATTGAAAAAATATTAGTTTGAAACTAAAGGATAAGGGTTTGGAATTAAAACCATTCCTAAACTTACAACTTGAACAATTTCAGATTTCCTAGCATTTTCCTCCTTCCTTTTCTTATTTTCTGCTTCTCTCTCCCTTCTTAACTGTTGCTCTAACTTTTTCTGTTCGACAATTGCACGGGATTGTTGTTTAATTGATTTCTTGAGCTCGCGAAGTTCTTGTTTTTTGCTAAAGGTGTCCCTTTTATGTTTCTTCACCGTCGACGCCCTGTAATGTAATTAAATATTTGTAGTCATTTAAAACGTTGATTGGAGTTAATAAAAAGCTACATCTAAAGTTACCTTTGCTTCTCCGACTTCCATATCCTCCCTGATTTTGGTTTACCTCGTGAAACTGGTATCGAAGGGGTAACTTTGATGCTCGATTTTCCAGTAGATGATATCTTACCCATTTTCCAATTTTTATTGTTCTGCTTTGGTTCCAATAACTGTTAATTCAAAACAATATTTTACGCATATTATCAAAGCTAACACTACAAACCGAAGCAGAACTACTAACAGTATTTTTTTAATCCTAGCTTATCAAAATGAAAGACTTACTTATTCCTTTTATAGCGAAGGAATTTGATATTTTACATACGACAGTTAATTTAACCGTTTGATGGAGCTTTTGGATTTGTTGACAAACACTAATCTAACCACGTGCATTTCGATGACAATATGATATGATGATGATGATCACTTGCTTTGCTTGTCTGTTACCACAAGCATAAGCATGTTGCTCATTCATGCACCATCTAACTAAAAGTAAAAACATTTTGCCTGGTTTTCTCAACATGCCCCTTGTGAGATGTTTGGTTTTTGGTTCCTTCACACCATTGCACCGGCAACACAATAAGTTGAGCTGCATTCATAAGCATCTTATGCTTCCGTGTTCCGTGTTCCTTAATTGACAAAAAGATTTTTAAGTCTTTCTGCATCCAGTAAGGTGTCAATTAAGAAAGATGAGCAATAAATTAATTAACCCCAGTCTACATTCTTAAATCCAAGATGGGGAGAGTGGTGTTGATGATAGCGGAAAAGCCTTCCGTGGCTGAATTGATTGCACAGAAACTGAACTCTAGGAATTTACGGTCTCGAAAAGGTATTGAGTTCAATTGTAAATTCAGTTAACAAAATAGTTTGCTGAAAATCTTTTTGTAATTGAGTCCATCTAGTAATCAATTTGATGGCCTAATTTTTTCTTACTCACTAGCTCTAAATGGCATTCCAGTTCATGAATGGGAGGGTAATTTTCGAAATGTGGGTAACGTGACCTTCCGGATGACAGCTGTGACTGGTCATGTGTACGGCATGGATTTCCCAGCTAAGTATAATTCTTGGGAGAAGGTAGATCCTGCGGAATTGTACGAGTGTCCTGTATCAAAAACTGAGGCAAATGAAAAACAGCGAGTTCCCCAAATGTTGAAGGTGGAAGCTAGAAATGCTGAGTATCTGGTGTTGTGGCTGGATTGCGATAAGGAAGGAGAAAATATTTGCTTCGAGATTACTGATATTTTATCAGACACCATGAAATTAGTCCCTGGACAGACCTTGTTTCGAGCTCGTTTCTCGGCGTTGACTGGGCCTGATCTCACTCAAGCAATGAATAATCTTACGGTTTGAGCAAGATTTTCTATTTTGCCCGTACCCTTAGCCTTTGAAGTTGTGATTAATGTTCCTATCTTTTAAGGTACCAAACGAAAACGAATCCAAAAGTGTTGACGCCAGACAGGAATTGGATTTACGGATTGGCTGTTGCTTTACTAGATTCCAAACTAAAGCCTTCCACGTAATTTAAAATTTTGGAAGCTTATTAATCGAGATGGATTAATTATTTGCTGCCTGAATGTTTTTAAGTATTGTTTGAATTAAAATGTAGGGAAAGTATGGTGGTCTGGATTCGACTTTGGTGTCATATGGACCCTGCCAAACTCCTACGCTTGGATTTTGCGTTAAGCGACACGACAAAATCAATGCATTTAAGCC
>JAANSQ010001856.1:0-13646 GCA_036850885.1 Lepidocyrtinus dapeste | reverse complement strand
GAGAACGGAAAATGGCAAGAAATAAATATGCACATGTGCTCACTCACTTGCTCACAGTGATAGTAGTGGTTACTGGTGAGAGACGTTACGAATGGGATACATGTGGATGAGAACGAGACGACAAGCAGTGGTTAAAAGAATATTACGCTGTCGCATGAATATGTTGAAAATCTCTAGTTGAGAGACATGAATCGTTTTGTAGTTTTGTTTACCTGGGTGATGATGTCGATGTCAATACTGTTGGTTAGAACCTTTGCAATGTCTTTCGTCGGTTTTTGGATGAGCAAACGTGCTAAATTTTTCTAGGGAGTGAGTGCGAAAGGTTTATTATGCGGATTATTCGCAAACAAATAACAATTTTTTGAGAGAGATTTGGTTAAACTTCATTCTCTTGTGAACGTGAACCCATTTAAAGTTCCTGGTGTATTCTTATCAGCTCAGGGTGCTTCTTCAAGAAACCAATTAACTGAGTTTGATGAGATTGTGAATTTTGGGTAGTTTGCTCGCTTTGATATTCAGTTTTTTCTCATGTTTAACAGTTTTGACTATTAACTTTCAACTTGCCTCTCACCCAAAAAATAATTGCTTTAAGACATGTGTCATACTGTCTAGGCCTAACTACGTGCTGTGTAAAGTTTCTGCTGTGCAGTTTATGAATTTTAGAAATTTCGAAATTTTCTACGTTTTAAATGTAGAGTTTATAAGTTTAATGGTAATGTTGTATAGGGTTCTTACATATCGTTTAAATTTTGCCGATTTTGTGTAAAAAATGGATCATACGAATTGTTCTTAAGTTATGGGGATAAGAAGCGTCAGAATTCCCCGGTAATATAAAATGTGGCATGAAATTCATCCTATGCATTGAACAACTCGCCAGGAAAAAGTTTTTGCTTTTCCAAAGGAACTCTGATATTTATTGATTGAAGCAACTTTTACCGTTTAATTGACTCAATGCATATTGATAATTCGGGTTGACGTTCGCAAATCCAAACCCTAATTGAGCATAATTTACCTACAACATCATAAACATGTAAAAAAGCATGGAATGGAATTGTCAATTTGTACACAAGATGCATCTTCCAGACATACATCATTACAACTCAAATGTAATGTAGGAATGAATAAATATTCAGATTCGGTCTCCTAGTAGCTGCATATCCTGTGCGTTGCAATGAAGCTATGTAAGGTTTTGTTTCCAGACGATCCGATCTGGCTTACATCATATATAATCTCATCTGACCTTGGCTGTGTGCGGAGGCGTCTGGATTCATTGTATGGTATTTAGAAATAGTACCGTGATAATGATAGCATAGGCAAACTTTATTTGGACTTTTTTTAGTTAAATCGAACAGCCCTAAAATTAGGCAAGCGATGAAGGAGCAATTAGGGTGCTTAACACGTTGCTTAAATAAGTTGTATGAGCAAATACTGAAGAGTGGATGGAATAACTGTAGCAATTTCGTATAACTAAGGAATTCAGCTGCGTTAAATTGACATTTTATTGCCATGCAAAAATATTTAGGAGTGTAATTAAAAGCGTTGTATTTTTCGTTTAAAACACGTACATGTGTGTGTAAGCGATAAGCCCTGAATTAAAGCATTTTTTCCTGAGCGGTCGCATCATTAATTGTTTTTTTTAAATTGAGATGCGGAGCACAAAAGCCAGAGAGGATGTGATTATGCACCATAGCTAATTTTATTATGACCTATTTATCCAAGGTCTCCCCACTAATCAGACTCTTATAGGCATGTGCATTCGCAACCTTTCTAGCAAGCAGAGTGTTTATCAGGTCGAAACTTTGTCCTCTTGTTGCACATGTTTGCATTATCTCATGCTGCATAAATTTACAAAATAAAGAAGTAAGTTTTTTCTGCCACGCCTTTATCCATACGCTCCAGCACTTATAATATATTTTTTGGGGATTCATGGGTTCACCTTGTGCAGTAATTCCCCCTGTTTGGAGTCTTTGGAGTTAAGCATTAGGGAGATTTCTGATCTGATACTAAAGATCATCACGATTTATTATTTTATGCTTATGAATTACACTAGTGGCATATTTTCGAATAAATAGGTACATGCAGCTAATGCTAAGATGCATGTAACGTTCCGCTGAAATTAGATTTAGTTTTAATACATGTAATGGTGTATTTTATTTCACAGAAAGCAATTTTTGATTGTTTATTGTATTTTATCATACCAAGAAGGAACTATTGAATTGTGCTAACATATTTCACCAAAAAATCTTGTCAACTTGTAGTAGAAGGAGTAATACGTATAATTTGTAAAGCTGATAGTCTTACAGACGTAGCTGAAGTATTTTAAGGGTTAGAGATTCCTTGCAAATAATCAAAATTAGGTTAAAAAGAAGACATTAAAATGTTTATCAGTCCTACAGCCTCTGGGGTATATCAAAATAGGTTCATATGTAGTTATATTTCCTGCTCAGTAGCTGACGAGTATTCAAGTGAAAAATTATCCGTGGTTGACCCCTGACCCCATGCCTAGAAAGATATGGCCCAAAAGTTATACAGGTCGTCTCTAGGACCCCAAGTATACATATAAGTAATTTCAAAAAAATCTTTCGACACGTTCGAGAGTTATTGAATGAAAAGACAGACAGACGGGCGGACAAATCAAAATCAATGTTTATCTTTGCAAGCTCAGCTACGTAATAATTGATACTGGTGTAAGATGAATGGGCTGAATTACTCATGTTAATGTGTGTTCATTAGAAGCATCTAACGCAGTGCCAGTAACGCAGTACCTGCAAATAAATTGATATAAGAATCTAGAATTTACAGTTCATACTGTGTCAATAAAGTGCCAATGAATCAAAAATCTATTTAATTGTTTATTTCGAAGGCGGCTTAAACCTTCAGTTAGTTTCGGTATTTTTTTCGTTTTTAGTGGTAAAGTATTCCTCATAAACTGTATACCAGAGTAAATCACCCTCTATGAGTAACAAAGGATATTTGCTTATCTATCTTTGCAAAATAATTATAGATTGTAGTTTTAAGCACGTCTTTAAGATCAAACCCAGAAAAGAATCCAAAGCCCACATTTTCTAATTGATACGTTTAAATACAAACCCGTTGTTTGTGATTATTAGCCCACTTTCTGATGCCCAAGATAATCTCTGCCGTAAAAAGGCAGGAATGCATCTTTTCACGAAGATTTCTAAAAGGCAAAAGAAAGAATGAGACAATCACAAAGGCTTCAAAGAAGCATTGTTTTTAGCGCGGGCACGAAGCAACTTGGTAATTATTTTTAGGGATTCGAACTATAAGAATGATTTTTTCGCATACCCCATCATTATGAATGGTGTGAAATGAAGTAAGTACCGTTTTAAAATTTGACATTACGAGCAAAAACCTTTGGAAGCATGAAATAGGACAGGAATTTACTGCGTGGATCATTTCCTTTTAAAGTTTGTAAATTAAACCACCAACATACAATAGATAGTTTCGCTGTTGTTCACGTTCTGAAGAAAAATTACCACGTCTTTGTCAATTGAAGTGAATCAGTGTGAGTGAAATTTAAAGAGCGAAAATGCGAACTGAGTCGAAAAATAACGGCTATCCTGTTGAAGGACATGGTCATGCACTCAAATACAATCATGAAATCAGAACATTTAATAGACATTCTGCAAGTACCAATGATGGTAGTAACAGTCATCGAATAAATGGAAGCAGCAATGGTCGTTGCCACCAACGGGAAATGGCTCTTTATGAATTGGACCCGAAGGATAGAAACATAAAAGTTGTGATTCGCGATGGACATATTGTTGAAGGGGAGGATACTCTACCATACGTACATTTAAAAAAGAACAGAAAGCAACTGAATCAGCCAAATGAACGGAATGTACCTGGTAGGTTCATCTGTGTGAAATAGTATTAGATTGTTAAAAGATGGTAATGGTATGACATAAATTATACTGCGCTAGAAAATATCGACTCACCGTTACTTCATATTCGAGAGCAGCTATTTTGTATTCATAAGATGACTATAAGAAATAGGTTGGTTCAAAAATAGAATGCAAATCTAAATTGTGCAGTTAAAAGTCCCATAAACTTTAATGATAATTTTACAGCCAAGATTTAAATTGTCAGGCATTTGAGGCCTGCCTCTCGACGAGAAATTTTATCTTTCCATGCACGCATCCCACGCGTTTGTAATATTGCAAATGTCTTACTTCAGGAAAATTGGGAAACATAATCTTTTTATGTATGCTCTCTGTTAATGAGATTGGTTTTCAAATGTGCATTTCATTAAGAAGAAGTAGTTATGATTATTTACATTGTGTAAGAATTTACAAACAGAACTAGAACAGTACATACTAAAAAAACCGTTTTGTACTAACGCTTCTACACCATTTCTTTGTTTTAGGCGCAATAAAGCTGTTGTTCTGGTCATATTTCTCCCAAAGCAAAGCTATATATCGTAGTTTCCACTTTAATCTTTTTTATTTGAAATGGATTTTATTTGTTCTCTATTTTTTGATGAAAATTCATATGGTAATTTGGAAAAAAAAACTATTTAAATATTATTTAGGTATTTACACTGGGTAGATTCGATAGAGCCAGAAATGAGTATGAAATTGACCAGTAAGCGTTAAAGCAAGACCGTAATAACTATTCTTGTGTTAAAATATTATTTCTCTATTTCAGGTAAAACAGTTTGTCAAGCATGCAAAAAGAAATGCTCGGGGGAGGTTTTACGGGTACAAGACAAATATTTTCACATCGCCTGTTTCAAATGCAAAGGTATGTTCTAATTTTAAGATATATGTGGGCTAATTATGTGGCGATATTTTTATTTTATTAATTTCAAACTGAGATTTTAGTGCACTCTTGAATTTTGTTTCCGTTCAGTCTGTGGGGCTTCCTTAGCACAAGGAGGATTTTTCCTCCATGAAGGTGATTACTACTGTACCTCAGACTACCAGCAACGCTGGGGCACACAGTGCGGAGCATGTGGCCGCTATGTGGAAGGTGAGGTGGTGACAGCACTTGGAAACACGTATCATCAAGCGTGTTTCACATGTGCACGATGCCGTAAGCCGTTCCCTACTGGAGCTAAAGTTACCGTGGCTGGAAGAGAGGTGTTGTGCCAGCGATGTGTCAATATTCCAGTAGGACAAGGTTCTCCTATACAAACTTCCACCACTCCGACAATACCAGATAATGCGCGTAAGTATTATTATAAATTTTGGACTGTTTTGTTGAAAAGAATCTTGTTGCAGTTTCATGAAAAAAGGAAACCATGGCCTAATATGCACACATGTATCCTACTCTTAAACTTAACGTTTGACCTTGTAGCCTGCGCCGGTTGTGGACAGGAGTTAAGAGATGCACAAGCACTGGTTGCATTAGACAAGCAGTGGCACATATGGTGCTTTAAGTGTAAAGCCTGTGACACCATACTACATGGAGAATACATGGGAAAGTAAGTCCTTTTACTTGGAACAGAATAAAGCTTTTTAGCTCCTTTCCCGTTAAGCGTACCCAATGGAAGTTAACTTTTTAATTTTTGAAGGGATGGAGTTCCTTATTGTGAAAAGGACTACCAGAAAAATTTTGGTGTCCGCTGTGCTTATTGTAATCGATTCATTTCCGGCAAAGTACTCCAAGTAAGCCTCAATTTTACTTTACATATCAAAGATGTTTGGGCTTTATTGATTACTTTGGGAAATTAATATCATATTTTTTCATAGGCCGGAGACAACCATCACTTTCATCCTACTTGTGCTCGATGCACAAAATGTGGTGATCCATTTGGAGATGGTGAAGAAATGTATCTTCAAGGTGCATAAAATAGAATTTAATTTAATTAAAATATTTTAATTAACTTACTTTTAAATCCTGTATCTTTTCATATTAAAAAATAATGTAATTCATTTCTTCTTTTAAACACTAAACCTTGATTTGAACTTTTTAATATTAATCATCTAAAATAATCAAGGAACCGCCATTTGGCATCCTAGATGTGGACCTGGTCCTAATGAAAATGGAACCGTGCTAAACGGACTTGTGGAGAATGGTCACCCCATTGAGGATCGACCTGACTCAAAGCTTGATCACAGTTGTTCTGTTTCTGAAACGCAAGTATGTAAAGAGTTTAATCATTTTGAAATTATTTTCCAATGCTAATAATTATGAATTCCCTGCCTATAAACTAATTATTAAATATTTAAATATGAAACGAGAGTATTAAAACTGATTTCTTAGAAGAACCAACTTTTTTTGCCGAATCCAAGTTTTTCACAATTTTACTTCGATGTATGTGTTTCTTGTTTAATGACTTAACATTTTGATTTACGAGCTAACTTAAATAATTGATGACAAAGTAGTTATCGATACACGTTTGCAACTTTTTTTTTCTGTTTCGTGGTTTTGTGTTTATACTGATTTTTTTTTAATTCACCTGTTGATTTTGTAGTTTTCTTTGCGTTCGCGAACCCCTAGCCTGAATGGCTCCTTGTACTCTCCTTTTAACAGCTTGAATCGTAAGGTTGGTGTTCATTTTGTTTTATTTATTGACCTCATTATTTTTCATTAAGTGTAGCTAATTACTTCATCCTACAAATTTCAGCAGCATTTGATCCGTGCTTTGACTTGTACATAATTTGAATCCGCTTACATTGGAGTAAAACGTTTTGGAGTGGAAATTTACCGTGTTTTTTTTAGTTTCCTATAGTATTCGAATTTCACAAATGCTAAATTTTATTTACTTCTTTTTGCAATGTCAGTTAGCCTGTTTGTTTAAATGTATGAAGCACATGTATATCATGTACGAATCACAATTTAAGGAGGCATTGAATCCGTGAAAGCACAACTTTAAACATAAACGTTTAATGTGGGTGCCCCGAAATACGTAATGAATCAGTGCATAGCAGTAAATAGGCACTGATAAAGTATTAAATACTTGTACATCTTTTATGTTCGTTTCGATTTTGTGACACATTAAACTCTAACACGTTTTTTTGTTTTCTATCCTCCAATGAAAACCAATACCACCAACAAGTCTTCGTTAATGTTTTTGATAATATGTGCTCATTTTTTATTGGAAGACAATTACACACACCTGCATAGTGTTGCTTAGTCAGATTGAGCAAAACACTATTTTCTACAAGTCAATTTCCAAGAAAATGAAGTGTTGGTTTGTAATTGGTCGATTTTTCATTCAACGCCTCCTAGTTTGCTACGTGTCATTAATGTCCCAACAGTTAATGTTGTTAACTAAAATGCTGCATGGCTGTCGAGTAAGGTATAAAAGATTGTTTGAGCTAATAATGACTTAGTTCTCGATTGGCATTGCAGTACTCAGGATATCGGACAAGTAGTCCGGGGCTTATCCTTCGTGAATATAAGTCTCCATACGGAGACGATATTACCAGAATTTACACCTACAGCTATTTAACAGCGGAGCCTACCCATGGCTACCTGAAGAAGCCCATTGATCCTTATGATAAACCACCTACATCACCGCACTTTCATCGGCCTCCTAGTAAGATTTTTTCGCCTAAACTTTGATCATTGGCCGCGCTTTGGTGATGGAGTCTGTAAAAATAGATGTGTAATTATAACTGGCTCTACTATTTTAGGTAACTGTTCGAGAACCAAACTCCAACTGTCCAAACAGGGTTCCAAGAGTGGCATGAAAGCAATGGTAGAAAATCTTGTTTGTGAAACACCGCGTCCACGCTCCCCTCACATGAATAATGAGGAACCAATTGAATTAGCGCATTTCCCTGGCGCAAAACCACCTAAACCAGATGAGAAACCAAAGATTGAAAGAGATGACTTTCCAGCTCCACCGTATCCATACACCGATCCAGGTACAAAATTCATTTTTAAATGTTACGTATCGCGTTACCTTGCACTCTAATATGCTTTTCTGTTTTTTTCTACAGAACGCAGGAAGAGATGGTCGGATTCCTGGAAAGGGGTTTCAGCATCTGAAGATGAAGATGAAGCTGATTCTGTATTTAAACCAGAGGACGATCCCAAGCTAAAGGTATGAAATAGAAAATTGACATAAAGTATTTATTTGAAAAGGCGGCTATCTCCACCGGTATACTATCCCATAACAATATTTCCTTCTTCCCCATTTCGCTTTAAAAATATGACCGCTCATAATGGACGATTTTTTTCTTCATTTTCAGAAAGAAGAGGAGGAACTTAGCAAGATAGCCACTGGAATTGGTAAAGTCTTCCTACAGAATGTGAAGGAGCGTGAGAAAATAAGAGCTTGGAAAATGTCACATTTGGACCCTCGCAATGCCTCCCGCACACCATCAGCGGCGAAAGAGCCGGCCTTAAAACTCCGTTACGATTCCCCTCATAATGCATGTAAGTTAAGTTAAAATCATGGGCATAGTCTTATAGAATACACGTGGTGTGACAAACTAGCCATTATGTTCCAAGCACGCGGCTCCACGTCAGACATGAATGTCACTAGCTTATCCTTATAATTACGTGGCTCGCATTTAATGGTTTCTGGTTGCGTCTACATGACACGGCAAAACAGCCAATAAATGAACGACTAATTCAATAGGAGTTTTATGACCGAACACTTCCGAGAACTGAATTCATGAACAATGGATAGGTTAAATGCCTCGAGTGCTTGCAACCCAATGTATAATGCTTTCTTATACTTAACATGTTCAAATTGTTTAATACAAATGCTTATGTTTTGTAAGCTGACTAATACATGGTAACATTAAAAAATGATATTATACTCTGTTTTAATTTCAGCACCATCACGCAACTTGGATCATCCGCGGCCCTGGGAAGAGGATGAGATTGATCGATGTTCCAGCTACAGGTCATCTGTCGGTCGATCAGTTGGTACCATTCCAGCTTACAATGGTATGATTTCGATTATGTTTTCCCCATCACTCCTTATTCGAAACTTTGACTTGGGAAATTTGGTATGGGCTCTTTTTCACAATTTCTTTACTATTGAGAGACACGCTTGCTAGTACCAGCTTTGCATGATTTTTTATTTATACATTTTTCTATGCTACGAAAAGTCTATGTTTGTTGTACCGAAAATGTTCATTTTATCGTCTAAACTAAACTATAAGAATAAACGTTTTGGGGGATTATACTACGTATTTTGATCTAACGGACGTAGCTATGACGACATGACCCATTTTTCTAAATTTTCATTTCTCTTTTACTAACTATATGAGTGTGCATGAGACTAATATGTGTAAATAGTGGTCTCATCTCTGCGAACAGCGCCTAAACCTGGCTATGGATTGAAATCCGCTACATTACCTGCAGCTGGACGAAATGGCGGTCCAGCGGGAATGATCGTAAGTTTTATTTTCGTTGCGATTCTTTTATTTTTTACTCTTTTGTTTTCCTTTATTACTCTTCAGCCTTTATTTTCTGAGTTTTATGGTTTTTCTGAAATCGTTTGCCGTTTGATATTATGATGGATAAGGCTTGTTTGAATGGAACAAAGTATTTCCTGGCTGTGATTTAGTGCATCATGGTTCTGTTGAACGAATATTTTCATGGACAAAGTTTAAGCGCACTGACGTAAGCAATTATTTTATTTACAATGACGGTGACTTAGTGCATGAAATTTTATTTCGGGTTTGAGTTAATTGCATGCGTTGAATTGTGATGATGGGAACTTATGGGATTTTCTTAGAAACGTTGACTTCTCTTGTTTTCCAATTATTATTAATTCATATACACATGGACAAACTTTATTGTACACAATTGCTATAGTTTATGGCTTACATAATCTTTTACATTATTATTTGTTTTTCCCTTATCGAATTCTACTGGATTGTAGTGAATATCGGATAAGTTTCTGAGGTTAAATATTGGCTCGTGGAAAGCCAACTTTGCTAAAATTGTTTTGTCATGCTTGTGTATTGTGTGTGTTTCTCTGTACAGAAGAGTGTGGCTTTGTTTGCCTAACGTTGTTAAACTTGAACATATCATGTCTTCATTTAGGCTGATAGAAGCTATCAAGATTTTTTCCTGTAGAAACGTACGTTGTCAGCGGAGAAAGTTTTGTTTTCGTAGCAGTACAAAATGCTGTTTTGGTTTTGCGAGTTTTTTATTCACTGGGTGGGATGAGTCAAAGTTGGATGGCGAAAATTTTCATGAATTTTATGAATGAAATGACATAATTTACGGAAGGAAAATTGTAATTATGCGTTGTAATAGTGGTAAGCTCGCTGAGGCAAGCACCGAAACCAGGCTACACCTTGGCTCCAAGATCTCACACCTTCAGCAGTGTTGGCGGTGCTTCAAGCCAAGCTGCTTTGACCGTAAGATGTATCTCTTTGAAGTCTCTAAAACGTAGTTTGGTAGTTGTAGAGTACCTAGTAAGTTAATGCACCCATTAAAACATCCTTAAAGAGGTAGAATGCCTCCAGCGTAGTCATAGTATAGTCTTCTTGTGGCTCGCTTAAAACTATGGATACATGAGTACTTATAACTTAGACTTGATTACACAGGGACAAGCCACAAATTGCTGGTCACTTTGGATAATACTATTGACGACGGTTAGATTCAAGGCCACTTATTGAAGTGTGATTTATGAAATGATCAGCCTTCTATGAAAGGATCTAATCTTAAGATGTTAAGGTGGTGGTTTACTCCTTAGCACGCGCAAGATAACGTGAAATTACCATATTAGATGAAGAGGTTACATATATTCGCCAGCTTCATATAAGCAACCATAAACAAGAATCCAATAGCCTTACTTCCAAGATTTAATTACGAGTCCTATTTGTATTGTTGCACTTTTCGAACAGGACAGTTTATAACAAAAATTCGACTGCAGCTATCAGCGTCTTTGAGTAGTTTGACGCAAAGTCTGCAAACTCGATTTCAGTTGCGAAATTAGTTAGACTCGTGAATAATATTGAAGCAGTTTCTGTTTCCGGGAATACGGTATTTTTATAGTATATTTATTGAATGCATCAAAATATGGTATACTAAATCATCAATCAGGGCATGAACCCTTCGGTTTTTTCGGTCAGGACATATTGTTTAATTTTTGTACTTTCATTATAAAATTTTAAGAACGACTAGGACTTTCATAAAGTAATCTTAACAGTTCCATCGTTTACCGTATCATCGTAAAATTGATCGTAAACAGATTAATTTAAAATCTTAGGAAGGAATGACATGAATAAATATGGGAAGAACTGTAGTACCATCACAACTCTGAAACTCACATGCTTTTCGTGTGTGCAAAATTTTAAATACCGTATGGCCTTAAAACTGGGAATTATTTAAAATAGCCAATCCTTCATGTTAACCGTGCAAAATTTAATTAATCCATGCTGAGGCTACAGAAGAAGAAAATTTTGGAGAACAAATAGCGACGGTTTGAAATGTTAGATAAGTAATGTTCCGAATTTATTGAATACTCTCCGGTTTGAAATATAGGCGGACTACCCGTTTGGGGCGATGGGGGAAAAGACTCACAGTACGGAATTTAGCAGTGCAAGATCAGACAGTATGTCATTAACGTTTATATTATAGACACATTTCAATAAAAAAATTACTTAAATGAGCATTTCTGATGTAAATAAAATTTTCGTTTTACCATCAGTCTCCACCGGATCAATCACAGAAGCAGATAGACGAGCTTTGGTGAGTAAATTATGAAAACAGAGTTTTATTCACGAAGAAAATAACTTTTGTAAGGTAATTTTAAAATATTCTAAAATTATTAAACAGGGTGCTGATATTCGAAGTTCGACGACATACACTGGTGGCTTTCGATATCCGTCTGCGAGTCCACATTTAAGAAGATCATTACCAAATATGACACCCGTGATGTCCACCGAACCACTTAAAGTGTACCCATACCATTTATTGATGACCTCCAATTACCGCCTACCAGCCGACGTGGATAGAAATAATCTTGAGGTTTGTAAATAAATGGGATAAGCACTACCTATTAAAGAATTAGGGTTAAAGTTAACTCCCTGTTTTATTAAATTACAGAGACACCTTAGCGATGCTGAGTTTGATGCTATTTTCCATATGAGCAGAGTAGAATTCTACCGACTTCCAGGATGGCGAAGAAATGATATGAAACGGCGAGCAAGGCTTTTCTAAAAACTATGTTAACATGTTTTACATCTAAATCGGCTTTACACTTCATGCAGCTATCTATCTAGTCTCTTTGGTAAACAAAAATCATGCCTATCAGGAATTTCTTTTGGAAGAAGGGACAGTAGAAAACTACTTTTTCTCGTTTCAAATTAGTATCGAACTAAACAACTAATGGGTGTCTACTTAGAGCTATCTTTTTCTTAGACTATATTGACACCGTTAGCTACATTAACTATCCGTTAATTAGTATTGTAAGCATGTTGGACAAGAAAATGTTATACAATTAGCTGCAACTTCTAGAATTAATTTAAACTTATTTTTAATTTGGCCAAGATAAGAATTAGGAATTACCTCCGGCAATTTGTTACCATATAAAATAGCTTGAGTGAAGTACGCAACAAAATTACTTTGATTCAAGATTTACACCAAAAAGATGCTTTGCGAAGGAGTCTAATTGGTAAAGTATAACGAGATAAGAATGAGCGCTTTATAAGTTTAAGTTCCTATATTGTCATATTCCTAACAACTTTTTCTTTCGTTTTTTCCGTTAAGGCTCTTTAAAACTAACGGTTTATGCAATAATTCTTAGATAAGCAATAGTTACATCAGAATAGAGAGGAGTTTTGCTGTAGTTTTCTTGTTGATTTATTACAATTTCCAATGAGTTTTATTCCGCGTCAAGGATCATTGTTCATAGGACAAGATTATGTTTGTTTTAATCTTTTTAATCGTGATTTTTTAACAGTTGAGTCACAAGTTTAGTTTAGTTACTTTTTGTTTTGTTTCTGGTGAAACGAGCAAAAGAATCCGAAAGAATGCTATTTAATAGGTGGCGGCAGAAAAATACATCAGTGACCAAAGTCACTGCATAGTATATAATATGCCTAACCATCTCCATGTACAGGGCCGACCTAGTGCCACCCTTGGATAATTCATGACTTTAAAAACATTTTTATACCGTATGCAATAAGGTTTAGCGGTTTAGGTAAAAAAATTACATACATTTTTGACTACGCGTTAACTTTCAACGATTCGTGTAGAAGGCGCAGGTACTAACTTCACTTCATAATTTGTTTGCTTTCAATAGTACTGCCAAGTTTTTGAAGTTTGACTTCTTCTATCTCATGCAACTATATAGGGTAGTTAATTACATCCAAATCCTCTTTTTTCTAAAACTTTTAATTTGATTTAGGGGAAAACCGGGGATCAATATATCTAACGAAAAACGTTTGCATTGGTAGAGGTTAAAAAACCACACGCACAGATTCCTAGGTTTTCCTCTTTCTGAACATACAATTTTCTTGTGTCCCCTTATCCAGTTCCACATGCGAGCAGGTTATTGGCCATTATTTACATAAAGACCAGTTTTGATGTTTCGATAAAACAGTTCTTAAATGTCCAGGTTACCAAAAGTTGTCTTGTAGTTAAAATTTTAGCTTACGTTAATTTCTGTTGCCTGCAAGAATATCGATACCATTTACCCCTGTAGTCAGGAATTACCCGAGTCAAATTTCCTTAAGTATTTTCATAGATAGTCATAGAGT
>JAANSQ010001855.1:0-13655 GCA_036850885.1 Lepidocyrtinus dapeste | reverse complement strand
ATAAATACCAAACATTTTAATTCATTTAGTAAGAACTAGGCTATAGTACATCTTCGTAAATCATGGAAACCAACAAATGTTTCCTTGTTACTTCTCTTAAATAGAAATAGATCGGATCTGAGTCACCTAGCAACCCTACGCCAACCTGTCACTGTTCTCTTTCTCGTCTCTATTAAATCATTGAAATCTCCCAAAGAAACTGCTAAATCTACTGCATATGAGTAAGAACTTAGGACAGCGTTGACTGAGTGTTTGACTGTTTTCTTCCCCTACGTTTCGTTTTCGAAGAGGAAACATTAAGATTTATTGTGAACACTGTCCCACTTCCTTCAGCCCCACTTTTTAAATTCAACTTGGAAGATTTTACGCAGATTTCTAAACACTCAATACGACACACACGCACATTAAGCTGCATCGTATAATCCCTTTCATTGATCCTTTTGTGTTTGCTAAAATGTCTCCCATGGCGTAATTAAAGATTTACGCGTCACTCCATTATCGTGACGGTTAAGCTACATTACATCAACGACTTTTTCTATTCATTACATCTGGTAATAATTCACTAGGAATCTTCTTGGATCTTCTTAAATGTTCGAAGTAATTCCTAGAATGAGGATATCTTAGCTATCCAAAATCGACTCCACTGGAGATATTTGCATTCGGTACGATACCCTCCAAGTAGTTGTTTCAGACGCTTCTTGACTTCTCCTCGTCATGGCATATTGTTCCATGAAATCTCCGTGTTGAATGGCTCATTTTCCTTAGCTTGTTATCCCCTGATATTCCTTTGCCTAGTCTAACCGTATCCCTATCTAATGTACCTTAGCTTTAACGGTAATAAATACTAGTAGTATTTATTGCAAACTAGCGCGTAAACAATGCGGAAGAATGCAATCTTAGATTCGCTTCAACTGCTTAACTTCACCTAGTTTTTCCGTTCCATCATGTTCCACCAGAATACACCATCACCCACTAGGCTTTTGCCAGCAATCGAGCCGAATTAACTTGGATTCCATTCAATTTTCCTCTTTTGGCAATACCGGAAAGAGTAATACATCCTAATCTCGTCATCATCATCTCAAAAAAGTCTTTTCTTTGGGTTCGGTTCTTTGGATGATCAACAGCGCTCTTTTTTATGCAAGTTTGCACAAGCCCCGCTTCAGATAAAACTGCTTTCCTTGTTTCGTGGAAAGCAGAACAAGCGAAACCGGAAACGCTCCTCAGAGAAGCAAAAAACTAGAGAAACTTAAACAAGTGAACCAATCCTTCATGTAAAAGAATCCTTGCGATTTTCTTCTTAGAATAGATAAGCGCAGATGAAGCCGTTTCTTAAGCCAACTCAATCATATCAACTTACCTTTTTGCTTGCTGATGCGCTATTTATCCTAAATTAAATTTAAATCGAGTGGAAAGAAGAATCTGTGAATAGGTTTTTTTCTGCTGGAAAATTTGGAACACATCTCTCATCTCTCACAGTGTAATTCCCCTAGTTTACTTTCGAACCAGAAGCATTTGCTTTCATTTTCAGACCGGAAGAATCACTGACATGACAGCTCCTTCTGTTGTTGTGTACCTTCAGCAAAGTTTGTAATTCCCGGAGGAAATATAGCTTTACTGTTATTGCTACGCTTGGCAAAAGACAAAACTCTTCAGTTTGCTTTACACGATTTTTCTTCACAAAAAAATATATCCAATTGTGTATGTAAAAAACAGCAGTTTTTCTTGTTACGCAAGAAAACGACAAATCTTTTCTGGAGAAAAATGGATGGATGTCTGTTGCTTCTTGCTTCACAGATTTATTCTCTTCTGAACATTGAGACCGTAAAACCTTAAATTAATGAAGGTCCTGTAATTGTATGGAGGAGATGACACTGGTACCGGGAATACTGGGAATTTTCTGGTCACCATTTAAGAAATTACGGCATATCACAACCTCCTCCTGGGACTCTTACTCAAGTTGGAGTATAAATGGAAATCAATAATGTGTTCCTCTGGTTTTATATTGGAGGGAGTTGAAGAATGCAGGGAAATTGCATTGTTAAGCTGCATCACGCCAGATTCAAAGATGAATTGACTTCCTCTGAATCAGATTGTGACTTGGATAGAATGCGAATGTAATATTGTATTATCAAACGGTAACTACGTGTAGAGTTTTTGAGAATTTCCCGCTATAAACTTTACTTTATCAAACATTTTTTCCCTCTGATTCTTCTCATATTTTGTAAGGAAAAGACCATTTATCTCCTAGTATGCTTGTGTTTGTTTTTCTGTTGAGATTGAGCAATTTTTTCACTTTCAGGAGCGAAAAATATGACATTTGAGAGAAGTCAAGTATTTTGATCTTCATCTTTTCCCGGTATTAAAATATTTTTTTTCTTGGAGTGTTGGAGTCTTTTTGCATTTTTCAGGGCGGGAAGCTTTACAGATAGGAGGCTTTTTTTGTGCGAATGATTTGGAGCCAAGAAACAGAGAAAGACATTCATCTCTTCCAACTCACCATCTCTCAATTCCATAAAATAAGTAGTTTCATAAGATCCCCATTTATTCTCGTCTGCCAGGCAGATGCAATCTCAAATATTTGAGGAGGAATATTCATATTGTTCCTTTTGTGTTATGGGAAAACATCGTAAAAGTAGGAATGTGTCAAATAAACTCCTTATCTTGCACTTATCGTTTTTTGGCGATTTCGAGGAGTCAAACATTAATTTTACAATTTTCTTTGTAACATGAAATTTATGCGATTAGAACTTTAAATTAGGACTTCACGTCCAATTATTATAACTGTAATCCCAGCATATCATTGCCCAAATCGGTGAAATTGAAGTCATCTTTCCATAAATATCTAATCAACTATCACTGATACCGGCGAATTTTCAGATAATCTAATTTCTCCCCAAATCTTACCAGAAACGATATTTCATACACCAGTTCTATTTACACCCTAGGGGGCATTCCTCACCTAAGCTTTTTTATTTGTATCCAGCATGTCTCAATCTATTTTTTATGACTTGTTCATTTTTCACAGAATTATGATCCTTCATATCGCATTACATGTTGATGTGAAGAGAGACAGTGAATCTAGGCGAAAATAAATATTTTGCTCCTTTGGGATCGCTAACACCACACATCCCATCACAGCTCAAATCTAAACAAAGTGCATAAACTAGGAAACACCGAGATGACATGAGAACAAAAATTGTAAATGCTTTTACTCGGAAAATTGACTGGATACAATATTTTCTTCAGAAAATAAGAACATTCTCATGTTCTGTCACTACGTGCACATTCTATTGCGAAAAAATTGAGGTACCATTTTCAATTTTCGGAGCCACTGCCAACTGCCAAACAAGTAAACCTAGAAGTAGTGCTAGTTGAACAGTATAAATTGAAGTTCATGTACCCTCAAAAATTGCTACAGAGTTAAGGTATTGTCAAACACGAGGGAAATGAAAAACAAAATGCGAAATGTGTACAGTTCAAGTGGGTAAATATAAATGTACAACTTAAGCTACAAAATGGATGGGAGTTGTCACCGAAATTCAGAAAGATTAGTTAGCTGCGAAAAGATACGTTCTGTAGTTTCCACAGTGAAACAAGGAGGCATATCCGGTTTCGATGGGTTACTTTCCTTCGAAGGAAATGATCCATTGCTTATGTTGATTCAAAAAGGCAGATTAGATTTAAGATTCAATTCATGATAGGTGATATTATGTGGATTAATCCAAGAAGTAAGAAATGAAATAGAGAAGATTGGGGTAAATGTGGGGTTTCAAACGTGTAGTTTTTACTTAATCTGTGTAATTCTAAAGATGTAAGTTGAACGACCGCCCATATAAATCCTTGATATTGGGTAATTGGCTATCTATTCTCTTCAGATGGATTGCTTGAATGTTCCTACTGCAATTTTAAATTGGTTAAAATTTATGGTTTTTAATAGTTTTTACTGTTAAGTCATATTCGTCTCACAATTCCCCACTACATGATTAGCTCATGAGATAACATTTATTCAGCAGTTTTAATTGAATGATTGGTGTCTCAATGATTTGCTATTTGCTTGTCTCCCAGATTCTTGTTTCCAGCAGTTTTTAGAGAACTGTGTACCATTTCTCCCATGTCGAAAATAGGAAAGCTCTTTACAAACTGATATATTTTTACTTTCACAGAACTCTTTATTGTAGGTTGGTTACGTTAGGAGGATCACCCTAGGTAAATTTCTAAATTCCTATATGCCCTCATATGTTACCAGGGTAATTGTAAATAAATCATGAGCTCATCTCACTCCGCTGTACTGCTTTTGCATTGCTTAGCTCTGGCGTAATTGTGCTCATAGGAAGCAATAAAGATACATTTGTAATGCGGCAGTGCGTGGCGTGGCGTGCACTTCACTTTTCCTGATTCAGCGTCCCTGCTTTACCCTAAACCCAAGAGTAGAGTCACTACACTGTCTATCTAACTGTTCATGTGTCTACAGAGTAGTATAAAACGGAAGGAAGTTGTAGAGGATAGTTTTTTTCTACATTGCCCTTGCTCCACGTTACCTCCCTTGCCTCCTCCAAAGGAAACTTTGTGCAAAAAGTGAATGAATGAATATTACTCTTTGGACTCATATTTCACACGAGTTAACTTTTTTGACAAGTTTAACATCCCCCGAAAAAACGCTGACATTAAAGGGTTGTCTTGTCTCTCTTGTCCCCCAGCTGAATCCAAAGCCCAACTTATTTTTTTTCGATGGAGCAAAATAAAATGCATCTTGTTTGCTAGGCTTTGACTTGTGGGAAGAAAAAAGTTTGTTCATGCTTATGCTGGAGAGTAATAATAATATTATCATATCATCATCATCGTCGTGGGGTGCCTAGCAATAAAAAATCCTCAGGAGACGGAGGAGTCGAGAGGCGAAGTACAAATAAATGGATTTTGTTCTCAATTTGAATGATGATTTCTTGCGGAGTGTAAAAGGGGAAGAGCTAAATAGTTGTGTTCTTTCTGGATCGTACTGACATTACAAACTTACAAAGTACACCAGCATTTCATTACAATATTGCGCTTGCAGATGTCATACTAACAGTTTCTAAAGTTTGGTCAATGGATTCAAGAAAATCCGTTACTTTAGTCAAGGTAGATTGCAAATTAGCTACATATCTCACACTGCCCCGATTCGTATTATAAACTTTTCCCTCATCTAATTTAACGATATCATGACAAAGTTATCGCAGCTTATTTATCGTAAACAGATATCCTAAGAGCTTTCATCACATCGGGGCAAAAAAAAATTCTCAAGATGATTTTTCAAATCTAATACGTCAATTTTTTAAAACTCCAAAGCACAGGGGAAGCCATGACTTCCCTTCACATTTTCCTTTCATTACCTAAGCCAATTTTTTATAACACCTACACTCCTACAAACTAAACAGGCAAGGAGGTATGGAGGTATCATCCACTAAAACTAAGAGCATAATCTTAATGAAAAATCTTAAAGAAATATGATGATTCCGCTACACTCCACTTTACCCAACTCTCTACAGTTTTTCCCATTATATCAAATTTCACGTGATTCATGTTTACATTCTCGATTCACGTCATATTCTTCCGTAAATTAGTAAAGTTTATTCACATTTTCCCCCGGAGAGAAAAAACCTAAGAGATAGATTGATGTCTATGCTTCTGGGACGTTTGGGGATGGCATGGCACTTGCCTCCGCGTTTACAGAACATACTCGTAACTTCCGGTAAGTAGTGAGTACTAGAAGTAATTTTTTCGGGTGAGGTAAAGTGTGGAAAAAATTATTGCTATTAGGAAGATTCTTTAAAATGGAAAGTTATGTTACATCACATACGCAAACTCTTCCTGAAAGAGACAGGAAAGTGCTCATTCAACTTACAACAGTACCACTTCCTATAATTACGTATAAGAAAATGTACTTAATCTATCCCACCAGTACCAGCTTTCAGGGGTAATCAAGACGTTACGTTTTGTTTGGCAAGCTTCTAAGTACAGAATGACTAATTCTCGCAAAAAAAATTTAAACAAGCGTAACCACACCGATACTATATTTTGAGGACAGTGATTAATATGCATTTAGTTTAGTAACATGGAACCGTCCAGAGAACATGGCAAAAATACATGCACTTATAGTGCATTGCCTTTTTGCCTTGGCGAATAAAAAAATCAGGATGTGACCATCTTGATCATCATGATTATAAATAATCGGGGTGCGAGTGCACTTTGAAGCTTTAAAAAAGTTCAAGTGAGTTGACTTTGGCTTATGACTCCCTTTTTTTCTATTGTACACCCTTTTTAAGTTTTTTTCTGTATGGGAGCTATTACATGATTGTGCAATTAATAATTTTGTGAAGCTAAAGAGGGAGAGGTGGACCCTGGGAAAAGAAAATGGGTAGAGTTTTGTAAGTTGTTGGTACTCATGCTCAAGCTTGTTTTCTTCAGAGACAGGATGCAGCTCATCGAGTTTTTTCTTAGTCTTGGGCTCTGGGTGGAATATAAAGAGAAGCTTTGAGCGCTTCAGAGAAGAAAAATATATAATCTAGTTTTTTCTTCCAGGTATGAACAGGATTAAAGAGTTTGACTTTTCTGCCAGGAAATGGAAAAAAGGGTTAAGAACTTGGCTTAAACTGGCTCAGCAATGCAAATCAAACGGAATGAATCAAGAAAGTGAATGTTGTTTTGTAGTACGAATCAAAATGAATTGAGGATGCTAACAATTCATTTCAATCAGAATAGATTCGGAGGGAACGTATATTAAAAACTCCATACATTTAAGTACAACGGAAGTACTCGAATGTAAGGAAGGATCTACATAATATGATTTCGACATTCAGTTTTTAAAACTTAACAGCCTACTAGGACACTTCCCTTATGAGGTATATCAAAGGGTTTAATGTAGCTTAATAACATACGCTCGTCCCAAATTTCTCAAATATTTTCCTCTTCTGGGAAATCAATAACTCATATCACGAAACAAGCAAAGAGCTTAAAGCATCTTAGGAATCAACAATTTGTTTTTGAGTGACTCCAAGCAAAAAGAGGCATAAAAAGGTCCCCTTTCCTTACAAAGTCCAAGTCTTTATATCCTCCCTTTTCTTCTTCGTTTCCTTCCCTAAGGCGTTTGAGCCCGCTGCGGAGTCGTAAGTTAAGTTGTAAGATGTAAAAGGAAAGTCAATATTATCACATTTTAAGTGGAAAATGCGAGATAAAAGGCGCTGTGGTACAATGTATCAAAACATATTTCCCCAAATATTTTTTCCCTTTCTACACATCCTCCATTTTGTACACTGTAGGTTCCTCTACAGGGAAAATTACCTAAGGACAAATGAGTCTACAGTTTAAGAGCAGTTTAAACCCGAGAAACGTATGTTTTTCCAAGGAACACAAGCGGAAAACAAAATGCTGAAAAATGTACAAACTTTAAAGCAACTTTTCTCTCCCAAAAGGAGAAGAAGGAGGAAAAGAGCAAAAAGTAAACTGAAGTAGAAACTGCATGCAGAAACTTTACTGCTTTTGAATTGCAAAGGAAATGTAGAATTGTAGATGGAGCAAGATGATAAAGAGCCCCAACCAAAATATGACTTTGGGATATCATGGGAGAATTTTTTCCCGTACACAAGTAGCAATTAAACCATAGTTCAGAAATAATAGTATGCTGTCTCCTCCAAAAATATAGTGTAGAGTAATATTCAGCAATATTGGGTAATAAACTCGTGTGAAACAAATAAAAACAATTTTTGCTTCGTTTAAATATGAAAATGGAAATGTACAAATTATGAATCTTGGTGTGCATCTAAAGATCCCAGATTTTAAAGTGCAGAGGAGACGATAAGGGGTAATAATATAAAATTATGTAGGCTATAATATTTATAAGGGGAAGAGAGCTTAAAGAAAATAAGCAATGTCTGTATTTGAATTACATTGTCCATTAGGGAAAGTGTTAAGCGTTATCTTGAACACTTTACGATTTGACCCGTAAGGAAAATTAACATGAGTCATTCAATCAATAAAATATTTGAGCGTAGCTTCCAACTTACAGAAATTTCATAAATGCCTTAAATCCTTCCTGTTATGATTTTTGAGAAGCCTTTCACGAGCCTAACGTTCAATTAAGACATGTATCCGAAAACATAATTAAGTAGCAGGAACTAAAAAGAGCAGATAGCGATAAGTATTAAGTTTCCTAGCGGTAATGATTAGAATACCACGGGCTCCTAGTAGGTAGGGACATTTTCAAGGTGTGGGATGAGACAAGTGCTTTAGGGAGGAGGAAGAGGCAACTTAAGATTAGCAAAGTGCATTGATACAAAGCTCATAAAAAATAATTCTTTGGCACTTTGCTCAGCTTCCTTGATGAGCTTGATCGCTTATCAGGAATGCTATCAGTAATGATCATGCCTGCATTTTTCCTAAAGAAGAAACCAGTTCAAAGCCAACTTGATAGTTTAATAGATACTCACTATTGATACTGGGAACTGTTTATACAACTTCCAAGTTTTTTGTGGGAGACTGATGAAATGACGATACAGATAATGTACAAATACTAAAAAATTAAGTCAAGATCAAAGCGTTAGACGAAGCAAGAAACAAAGACGTGTTTGTTGTATTTATTTATGAAGCGTGATAAAAGCCAGTGGATCCCACATCCCACCCAACTTGCTTAAACTTTCTGTACATTTTTATGACGAGATTGAGTTATTGTGGGAAATTAAAAAGTGGAGAATTCGGTATGCCTATTTTTTGTCACAATTTTTAAGTCTTAAAAAAAGTCTCACGATTTTATCAATGTGAAATATCACTAGAAGCAGTTAGTACGTGCACATGAGGAATGGAGTGTGTACGCCCAAGCATTAATAACTTTACGGTACTGTGATTGCTACAAAAACTCGAATTATCTTGAGGCTAAGGTACCTAATTCGGTTCAATATTTTGGGCATGTCATTATCCTCGCTTGAAATTTGGATCAGTGAAGAGCTGAACAAGATAAGTTTGAGTAGTTTGTTTCAGAAATGTATTTAATAACAACTGACCCTTGCAAAAATATCTTTTCCTGTTAACCTGGAAAATGACTAATTAAAAGCAAAATATTCGTAATATTTTCAGACTTCGTTTTGCATTCAAATACATACTCAACAAGTTTGACATAATGTGTAAACCAAATCCCCCCAATATCAGTCCTATATTCCTCCCAATATTAAAACCAATTGAAGTTGTGGACAGTGGACTCATCCGATTTACCATACTCAAACCCTTCGTTTCTCTTCCCCTACTTCTTCCAAGAAAAACAGAGTTTAAGATGAAACAGTCAATATTCTCACGGTCTTTTGTTATGATTCCAGTGATAAACGAGTTCTTAGACTCCAACTCCACTGAAGAGTTAGCAACATCTAAACTCGTAAAGAACGAGCGAGCGAGCGGACGTTTTTACAATGTGTATTTTAAAAACGGAGAGGAAATACAAATAAGCCAAAAGCTACACCAAGCAAATAAAGTCAAAGTCAAGCAACACTGACTGAGAGAGTCAACATTTGTAAATGGTAATGAAAGTGCTTTTCTCTAGCGATGCTCCTGATCATGATGATGAGATGATGAGTCTAGCTTTACTCTGCATTACGTTGAAACAACAACAAAGTATATATATAGCTTATTGGTTTTTTATTAGCTGCTCTGTTTTTTTTTTCAAAAAAGCTTCAATTAATTGAACTTCTAATGTAAGACTATCATGTCAATCAAACCCAATATATACTAGCGATTATACTTATAGGAAGAAGCAAAGATGCATATTTTACGTTAGGGTAGCATCTTTAATTTTGACGGGATTTGAAAGATTTCAGAAAGTTTTAATTAATTAAGCATTTAAAAAACAAAAAAATGTTACCCAAGCCAAATAGATTTTAATATTGTACTTGTAATTTTTATCATGTTAAAATATACATCGATTTCGGCCAATAAAGAAAGCGAATATATGCTAGTTATGAGCATAAAATAACCTTGAATACAAACATTATAACTGAAATCAAAACGATGCAAGGAAAATTTCCACTTGGTCACATCTGGTTACCTGAATCCTAAAACTTCAGAAAATTGAATTTGCAAGAACTTTAGCAAACAGTTCAGCAAACTTTTCTCAAATGTTGAATTTTTTTATTTTGAGCCCTTAGGTGCATTTTACAGCAATTATGTATTCTTTGCCAATTCAAGGTACTTTCCTATAGTATTTTTATATGGATTATTTCTGGATAGTTTATCTCCAATTTCTGGGCCGAATGCCGTTTCTAAACGAATGTAGAGCAAAGAATGCTATATTATATTTTAAATTGTTAATAACGAAAGTATTTTATTTAAAACAAATGAAGGTAACCCTTTCAAGGTTAGTGAAGTGAGCTCCAACTTCGTAGCCAATACTTTAGAAGAATTGTCACCGCTACGTAATAATAATCCATAAAGCAATCTTTTTAGATCACACAATAAGAAACGTAATTTAACAATCTAAATATTAGAAAAAACAATAGGGAAAAGGACTCGTCGATTAGAAAATATTGATTTTATAAATTCCTTTTTCATTAGTTAAGGTTATTTTAAGAGAGAGGAGTAAGACAAATCAAATACAATATCTTTTCAAATACGAAAATAAAAATTCAAAGCCAACGTTAATTTGCTTCTCCACCTCTTGAAATCAATATTGAGCAATGTAAAATTCATTTTGAATGATATTTTTTGCATGAATCAAAATCGGATTTTGCAACCTTAAATCGTAATCTGGCCATGCTGGATTTAGCTTGGGTACACCATAGCTTAAATATGTCTTTTATTAAATAGTCTTTTAATATATTTCTGAACCTGAAAGAGAGTAGACGCAGGTTATGGTTAAGCATGGCATTAACTCTAAAAAAATAGTTAATAATTAAAGAAATTTGTAAAGGTAATCGTTTGCAGGTTATAACGCAGTAGCATCCATTTTTGTCAGCCTGTAGTAGACAAAATGGCTCTGACAAAAGCAGAAATTCAGGCTTTTAAGATTCATTCTTTGTGTTTCTTTTACCTTTGCTACCCATTACCATTAAAATGGAACATAAACTATTCAGAACAGATAATTTTAAAACCTTACTGTAAATGGTACCCTTGGATTGTGGCTAATTTGATGGTGTATATCCTCTCACAGTCCTGCTTTACAATAGTAGTTTGGTTTAGTTTTATAAATCCTCGTCCGGATGTTAAATTATTTAACCTTGTGGAGCTCACCATCTTTGGAATCATAGGATATTACCACTGCATTTTTGTGAGTTCCATCACAAAGTCTTTGAGACAAATAATTCCAGTTATAAACGCAACAATCAGAGGAGCCAAACGATTGGAAGGACGCAAGTTTTTCAGCATATTATTTTGAATATATTTAATGGATTAACAATTAAGTTTGACATTTTATAAAGCCTGAGTGTGTGTGTGTGTTTAGGCTGCCTATCGTATTTTAAAACGAGGAGTACTGCAAGAGGCACCGGAAATACGGCCACTGTACTCACAATACTCTTTCTACTGGCTGCACCAGTGTCTTTGATATTCTGTCCCTTAGGCATATTACTTAATCTTGATGTAACTTATTACATCTTAGATTATATCATGCCCAGCAAACTGTACTGGACCATGGAGCTGATAGCGCTAGACATGCTGATAAGGAGTACGCTCATTGTCATATCGATTGCGGAGGTAGCCCGTACAATGGGATATATTATGGCAGTCTTGTTCATTTCGATTGACAGATTGAGGAAGATTTTGAGATGTTTGATTATGTACCCGTTACAATCTCAATTTTTTGTAAGATATTACAAGATCATTCAACTTAACCTTAAGGTGATTCAAGGCGTTCTTGAATTAAATTTGTATGTCATTCTAGTCATAACGTTTTGGCTAGAAGTTGGCTGCATATTTGTTGTTGTTAAATTGTCTTCAAAGCTGCCAACCTTGATCGTCATATTAACTGCATTTGCGGGTATTTTAATCGGTTTGGGAAACATTGTTGTGGTACCTATTGTCTGCGAAAGTGCAGTTAAGTTGACTGGCATGCGAATTATCAATATCAAAAGAATCCAATTTAGGTTTGTTAAGTCAAAATCCAACTTTCTGGAAAAAAAGATTGACTTGAAGAGCTGTCTTGCTCTTCAACCAATTCGAATACGTTACGGAACATTCCTATATTTCGGCCGAGATTTCAAGACTGACTATATTGCAACTTTTCCTTGACCGGTGCTTCACTTTCTTGGTTACCTTTTCCATCGATAAAAACCTAGTAATTTTTTAAAATCTAGACCTTTAAGTTATATCAGTTTCAAATTCAATTACAAATAAAATTAAAATGAAACAAAATAAAATTCCACTAATATATTTACTGAGGAAGTGAAAAAATTCCCAACTAAATTTTAAGAAAACATTACGATTTTAGTGATTGTATTACATCAAATATCTTGAATAGTTGAACCTATTAAAGTGTAATGGCATTCCCCAGAATAAAGCATGTTATTCAAGCACAGACGCTATCATATTATCACGTAGGCATCTGGCACACGACCCATCTCTTTACATTTCATTATACCCTCCATGACACCAAATCATAAATGTTTCACAGATAATTTACGACTTCTTACAAGATCAAATGTAACTTATCCCAATGAAATACATTTAAAAAGCCATCTGCTCAGTGAGCAAACTTCTTGAAAATATTATCGAGAAGGATCAGGAATTAGCATAAATAACACTACCTACGCAAATACATACATCCCATTTGGATCCCGTATTTCCACAATGGCGTAGCACCTGCCTAGTTTACCTTATTTCCCCTTCCACAATAACCACTTCAGAGTATGAACTCTTTCCATTTGCTTTTGGTTTCTTCAATTTACTTGAGCTTTCTGCTAAAATAGTGTTCCCCTGGAAGATTGTTACAATGGAATAACAATCATAATCAAAAGAATAGACGGCTGACACCAGTGACACCTGCCTCTTGCTTATTTGTATATTTGCTTCGTTCATTAACGAATTTCAAAAACTTCATCCTTTCCAATCCACCTCCACGCGCAGTAGTGCCGCAGCAATACGTCCAAGACAACAAATTCGCCTACTCATCTCCATACTTTCATGATGAAATCTACACTTTTAGCTTTACTTGTTTCTAAAGTCGAATGTTCGCCGCAAAGTTCCTCATCATAATCATAATCAGTAAAAACGTGTAAAAAATTGTCAAATTTCTTAACGAGCAAACATGAGCCAACATTCCATAAATTTTAAGTACGAGTTGACAGGCTTGTAGAGAGGCGCACACACTCCAACTTGGATCCTCTCCGGGTTCTCACTTCTGACAAGTGGACATGAAGTAAGCAAAAAATCAACACCAAAAATGGCAAAAGACATTTAATGTCAAAAAGGCATTTTTTTTCTTCAAGAGGTCACCAGGCTCTCCACTCGAGAGAGAAACTTCATGTGGTATCTTTCATTCCTTTGTTTCCAAAATGAACTGGAAGGAAAAAAAATATTTGAGCAAAAAAGGAAACAAGAAAATAATGCGAGAAGTTTTTCTCTTTAGAGGAAACCAAACCAGCTGGAGATGTGAAGATTTAAGAAAAAAAATGGAAAATGTGTGCGCATATGGATTGCCATTGCTTTGC
>JAANSQ010001854.1:0-13661 GCA_036850885.1 Lepidocyrtinus dapeste | reverse complement strand
ACTCAATCAGAGTTTAATTGTAATTGTATCCACAAACATGTCAAAAAATTAGCAGGGTAGAGGTTTCCAGCCGTGATTTCCTAGTGAACACCATTGTTCTCGATACTTCATTAATTAAGATGCTTTCGAGAGTGTATTGGTGATAAGCCTTCACCGTCAATAGATTGCTACATTGTTCGCTAAATGTAACGGAATGTTTTCACGGATTGCGAAATGTGAAAATGAGCGAGCTGTTTTTAATCAGATCCTTATTAAATGGGGATACCTAGAGATACCATCCTGCACCCTAGGCCTAGAGTTGGGTAAAATGGTTTGTTTGTGGAATTTTGTTAAGCGAAGAATGAGCGATTGTGGAGCAACTACTAATTTTCACGAAGCGAAATAATATCTCCTTGCCACACAAACTTGAAGCAAGCTGAGCTAATCATAATTGTTTGTGTACATCACAGTTTGGCTGCCACTGCGGGAGTTCATTCATACGAAATAAATTAAATGAAAGTAAAGTTGATTCACGCCAGACACAGACTCACCGATTTCACATGGGCATAGAGAGAGAGGTGAACTGAGGTGAGGTTAATCTCACTTAACCTACATGTCAACTATTTAATGCGAGTGCTCAACACAAATATGAATATTTTCTATTGGAGTGTGTAACAAGCAATAGTAATTAATTTCTTGCTTAAATGAATAACCTTTTTGCAAGATGAGTTGCACTTTTTTTGCTAATCAGGGATTCAATTCGGAAAAAATGTAGCCTGTTGGATGAGTAAGCGAAGCGAGGTGAAAAAATTGTTTCACGTTATTTAATATGCGTGAACTGTTTGTATTGTTTGTCATTGCTAAAATGCTAACGGCTTCTCGAAAAAAAGCTTGTCATGCGATGTAGTCAAGTTCCCACGTCTGTCAGGAGGCATAGCAAATGTCATTCTGTTGAACTCATGTGCATGTCAAGTACCAGTCAACAGTGTCGTAGAGAATATTTTGACAAAATTCCCCCAATGTGTAATCTAGCTAACACATAATTTAGCTTTTAAAACATGTCAAACCAAAAGGCAATATAGATGGATATGTAATCACTCAAACTGCAGGATATCATACCTGTTTAATTTTGCGAAAAAATGCATTTTATTGCAACTTATACAAAGTAAAGCCTGAGGTTGAGGTGTGATAAAGTTTTCTAAATTTTAGGTTCTTTATTGACATACCACAATTAAAAAATTTAAAGTAAATACGACCGCTCAGGGGCAAAAACATGAATGCCGACAGTACTTTCATCAATTTGAATAAATATTTGGGGATTGTTAATAGGCGTGAATAAAAGTTGGCAACATTTAACAACAACAAGTGAAACTGTTTACTTGTTTAGTAATTCCATTACTTTTCCTTTAGCACTTTCCCACGCCGGTATATATAGTAATGTAGAATTAATTTGGGTAATCAATTTTTTCTGAGGTCTAAGGAAAGTAGAAATTGATAGTGGGTCAAATTTTAAAAGGAAGCATAGTTTAGGCACATGCTCACACAAATTCCGCCGGAGAGGGTACAATATCCCGAGGAATTTCTTTTGAAAGACATTTTTACAGCTCTAAATCGAAATAACTCAAGAGAGAACGTGAACGTGAAGGATTTCTTACCTATTGTTCATTGATAAAAAAATGTGAGAAGAACATACCAACTACAAACTGTAGCTCTACTAAACTATTTTTATCGTGCTCTATGATCGTGATTATTGTTGATTGACTTTTACCATCTTTTTTCTTGTCATGTTTACTTCTCTTTCAAATTTTAGGGGCACAATAAACCAAGAAAGTGATTTGACGTTTTTTGGCAAAGAAGATCAGTCATAGGCTCATGAAATAATTACCGCTTTAATGTTCAGCAAAAAAAATTCGATGTAAACACTTCTTGTGACTAATATTTTGACGCGTAACAAAGCACCTAACTTATAATTCACCATTTTATTCTGGGTGGGAACATTTATAAATAAAAGTGTAACATAATTTTTTCTTTGAGTTGACTATTCCTTTTTGGAAGAATCCCCTCTGCGTGTGAAATGAAAGCACTTCCTGTTTCATGCATTTAGGCAATATGTCACATTAGGTTTTGGGGTTTCAGGTACAATACCATAGCAATTTGATACATTAAAAGAGGTTATTTTATTTTTCTCCTCCACCTATAATATTATGTACTATTCAAGTCAATTTTTCCCCTTGTTGCATTCTTCTATTCTGAAAAAATTATTTGTAAGTGCTCTCGATTTAAAAATTGGTGAATGAGGATGACTTTCAAATATTTCAAAGATGAGTGGCAAAGTGGAAGATAAGTATAAAAATAATATGTACTTATCGTGATACTAATATTACACTAGCAAGCCGCGCGATATGCTGCACTGCCCCTAGAATTTATCAAAAGTATGAAATATTTTTGTAATATCACCTCTTTTGAAACAGCAGAACAAGAATTACTCTCACTAAATTATCCCATTTAATTTAGAAGAAAGGGCTTTGGCTTCCACTTTTCCCAATTCTTTGTTTACCCTTCTTTTCAAGGGAAAATGTAGAAGAAGAGCAAGCCACGACCACGACTTGTTGCAAAATAATACATTCTACGTTGGACTGTGATTGTTACTCAAAGCAAATCAGCGTGACACGCGGATGTAGTTGATGATCTTGCTTAGAAACCCAACAAAATGTTATGATTGCGATTGTGCTTTTTGTGTCTCGGCGGCGGTGGTATGGTGATGGCATGATGTTTTATTTTTTTTTGCGTTTTGTTCATGACTCGGTCAACCATTTTGATGATAACGATGACGTATCGCATGGTGAATCCCAGATTTGGTACAGTTTCTGAATCTGAATGCATTTTGGGGGGATATATGGCTTACCTGTCAGTTTAGCTAGTTAGAAGGTTTTTTTGGCAGTTGGAGTTAATAGGTAGGGAGGGAGGCATGTTGGTATGTAATGTAGCAATATTTTTAGCTCAGCGTGTAGTAAAAGCCAGTCAAATGTCACTAATTTGCTTTTAGATTCGAATTATTGTCAAAGATGATGCTACATGCAGATCTCCCAACAAATTGAGACATTTTTACGTGTAGATAAACATCGCCTCGTTGTACAAGGAAGATAAATCAATGGAGGGGCTAACGCTAACGACTCAGAAGAGATGCAAATTCTCGTAAGGTTTCGAGAAAAGTGTGCCAAAGTTAAAAGTGTGCATATGTCTGTAATGTCTTTTGGCTTTGAAAATTTTTCCTAGAATTGTGATAGAATGGATGTACGCATGCATTTATTTTGACATCGGCTGGGTTTCTTTTGGCATTAAATTAATCTTACCGCTGCTTGCACATACGATCAAATGGCAATCACACTGATTAGACCAAGACGGAATAATGGTTTGGGGTGATGATACAATCGCTTTCACACATGATTAAATATATTGCGTAACCCCTAATCTTCATGCCTATTCTGGATATTGATGAAGAATGCAAATGCAAAGGTAATTTTTACAATTTGTTTGAGTTTGAAATATTTATTTTAGTTTTTGAATTCCATAATGTAGATAGCTATCAGTCGAAAATATATTTCAACGCCGATATTTCAAATTACATAAAAGCTGGAGTTGTTATAAGTTCAGATTCCCAACAGTTTTCTAATCACCGTAGCATTCACTAAATGACATAACCTGGGCAAACATAAGACGTTCACGTTACGCGCGCTACACGCTAAGTGATTTTAATTAGGTCTGGAGTGTTCTACATTAATGGGGGTTTCCCTCCAAAATTAAATCATATTATTCAAATTATTTACATTTTGAAAATTGTCATGAGAAAGGTGAAAATGAGGAATGTACTTACTTGTGTACTTTTATCTGAATTGTATTAAACTTTAGAAGACTTTACATCCCATTCAAATGCATTTCGTATCGCACGGTTAATACCGTCATATCATCCGTACATTATCTATCAAAATTTAAGAAAGAGAATAACAATTCTAGGCTGTGAATAGAAATCTCACCATATTATTATCAACTTGCAATCCTATAATCATCAAAAATGCCTGGCAAAATACAATTTTAGATCTGTCAGTCTCTGGCCATTACCCCTGCAAAACAAAATGATAATAAGTACATGAAATTTTATTCGTCTTCTGCAATAACATTTCTAAACTGTGACTATTGTATTGTAATTTTTTGTGTTGCAAAGCAGCAGAGAGCAAAAATGCACCATAACCAAATCTTTAACCTATGAATTCCAAAGCAAAAATTGATGTAAAGTCTAAAGTGTACAGGGATTCTCTTTTTGGAATTTGATTGTCTTCTTGAAAACATCAATAGAGTTCCTTATTGGATGCTATTTATCATTGCTCAACATGTCAGATGGAAAGAAATAGGCATATTGTTCATTACCTACGTTGCTTTTATTTCTCCAAGAGTGCCAAAGTACGCTTTACCTAAAATATGGTTTGCTCGCGTGCATCTAGAGTTAACATTAAGAAAAAATGACAAAGCCAAAATGTCAGTCCATTGTTGTCATCAATTTATCTCCTAGGTTGGTCTTACACCAAAAAAAAATGATAGACATATGCTCGCTTGGTGTACACATTCCCTAACTAAAAGCCCTTTTTTGCCAATACGATGCTATTGTCCTGTTTGCAAAAGATTCTATTATTATTGTGCGCTTCGAGACAAGGCGTTTCCTTTGACTTGACAAAAAGGTGAATGTGAATTTTTGCACCCACACACAAACACGAACAACTTTTGCAGGAAGTTATATTGAATGTGTGAGTAAAAGCTTCAAAACTCCTTACGATCATCAAAAGGAAGATGCGTGTGCTAAATCCTACAACATGTATAAATATTTAATATTCTGGCAAACATCAACATTTTTTAAGAATTTACGCAAATTACGTGAAGGTAATGAGGGATATCATATTTGTTCAGCTAGGTTTCACGCAAGTATGAAATGCTTTTCTCGGTATTAGTTTCGAAAATGTGATCACGCTCAATGCCGGGTCTCATTATGGAACGAATCGGCTCCGTGAAGTTCATCCTTGATTGGAACTAATAATGTGGGATCATCCTCGTGAAGACGAAATATTCCCGTTGTGTGTGTGTGATTCTCTACGCGCTAAAAAAAACTAGCTGTTTGTAATATCAAAATCAATACTGGCAAATGATAAAGTTTATTTCGAATCAGACAAAACACACTTTTTTATGAGGAGCTTGTTAGAAAACATACATTATGCATGGTTTATACCTATAAAGTCTAAACTGAAGATTCACGTTTCACCTTTTTCTTTTGACAGGTAGGAAAAAAATGATAGGGTCAAGCCCGATATTCCCGCAGTGCCAATACTTTTTTAGGCATCTGTATAATATGACAAGTAAAAGAAGCATAGTTTAACAAGAGAGAAGCCGTATTTGTCATGATTTGCATTTTGTGTTAGTTTGCGTAGCCTCTTATAAATAAGACGAATTTTTTCAGTGCGTGATGTAAATGGGGATATTTTTTAAAGGTACAATACGGTATATTTTTTTCTATCATCGATACTAATGCGGATTTTATCCTGAGGGTATTTATATCGGTTACTCGATGATGATCATGATCATCGTCTACATGATCAAGCCGCTTAGGCTGCTGATGAAATTTAATACCCATTTTCTGTACTGTAGGGTGTACCACATAAAGCAATTGTTTTTCTACATTGATTTGATACTATTAAATGTTAAAACAAGAATCCAGAAGACGACAGAGTCAAGGTGCTGAGGTGCTCTTAGGTTATAAGACCAAGTTTTACTTTGCTTGAGTAAGTTAAAATGTCAAAGGATATATCGACAATAAATAGCTGACAACTTTAGTACCTTTCTACTCTTGAAGGATTCCTTTTGTTTTTGACCAATTTGTTGAAATGTGTGATATACAGTATTGATTTACAAATACGGTGAAAATGATTTCAGGCTAGGCAATTTCTGTAAAATATGAGTCAGTCGATGCACATTTTATGGACGAAAGCCTAAAGACGTCAATGGTCGACAACTGGTCAGCTCGGTGCATTTTATTGGGAGAAACGAATAAACTTTTTTTTGCTGGGATGGATGGATGGATGCTTTAGTTTTTCTGTAGCAATACACCTGCGCGCCTTCGTTTAAATAACTAAATTTTATTTCGAATGTATGAAGCTTTTTACTACTGGTTATATTCCCTACCTGTTTCTGTTGCCGGAAGATTGTTATCTTTGACTAAGAAAGAATTTGTGATGTGAGTCAACTCGAACAAATTCCAATGTCCTTTAAAATGAAGTCATCTAGAGCAGTATTTTGTACGAGTTCCTTCTCATATGTCAAACTGATTGAGTGTACAGTCTCCGCCGTAAGTCTATCCCGACACTATTAAGATAATTAATGGGATCCACTCGAGTGTAATTCGAAACTTGACTAGTCACAAAACGAAATGGTGCTAGGTTTCAGCCAGAATATTGAACTGTTACCCTAATTCATGTAAAGATGAATCGGCAGACGGAGGAAAAAGCCAACGGTTTTTTGAGATTAACTATAATATTTAAGACACTGGCTGTGTCGTTTGTCGTCGTTTCGATGAGTTTGTATTTTTTTCTTGCATTTTGTCATCTACCTATTCACACATCAACTTGTGTGTCCTCTCCGAAAGAATCAAATCAATTTGACTCTTTGTACTTCCTACACGAACTCGAAAATCCTAACAATGCAGTTCTGCAACCAGTTTGTCCTTAAAAACGTTTACAGTACAAAACTATTAAGCTAATTTGATTTTTCTCGTCATCATTACCACCTCTAAAAACTCGGTAAACGCTGGTATTTTATGATCAACTATGATTTTCTTGTAAAATTAGATATAAAATTGAAATAATGTTCTTGTCATGCACCATACTAAGACCCCCAACGGCAGTGTGCATCAGCATTCCATGAGTGATCATGGATTCCCAACCTCCCTACCTGACTGTAAAGCAATCATTATCTTTGGAGATAATCAAGTGTAAATTTTTACTTTTTTTATGATCATGATTATTTTTAAGGCAGAAAAGGACATGTAATTATATGATTTTGTAGCTGCTGTGTCATCATCGTTTAAGAAAACTTCTAGGAAAAAACTCTACTCAATATTTTGCAGTAGGTTTTGCAGCGTCTTTAGCTTAACATCCTTGAGTCATTATTATGATTTTAGAAAAAATAAGAAAATCTCGCTGTTTACGGTAAAGGGGTTGTTTCATGCTATAAACATAAAATAGAAAAAACGATATTTATAATGAGCAAGCTAGATTATTATTATTATTACCTGGCAAAAGGTAAGCACAATGATCAAGTGTGTGTGTGTGTGCCCAGGCGGAAATAAGGCTATAAAGAAAATGCTTTTTCAACACAGATATTGAGGAATGTTAAGAAGAGGATAATCAAAAGAAATAAAAGCGTGCCTCATAATGGATTAACCATTAATTTCTTAACTGATAACAGCAATTTATTAATGCTGTAAAAATGGACTACAAAAGTGACAAAGGGTTGAACAACGTATTCAATAAAAGGAAGGTCACACTTTTTTCTCTGTTAACGGCATGAAGCAGCAGTTACCATAGTGTGTTCATTCATTCTAAAGTACAAACCAAACTAAATTGATAAGTCTAGAGATAATGGTGAATGACTGCAGAAAAATGAATGACTTGAAAAAGCGGGAAATGTTGTAGGAAGATGGTTGAACGTGAGTGAGCGACTTGACTTGGAGAAAAAAAAAAGATGAGTAGGACGTAAAAAACGGGGAGGTAGAGTCTTCTGTACAAATATGCGAAAGCTATTGTATTTTAAATGGTATCAGAAGAAGTCAGGTATAAAATGATTTTTTGTCATCGTTTACACTTAGAAAAGAAGACCAAGCCAAAGTAAGAATAAAGTTTATCGTCTTATTCGTCTTCTTCTGTTTTCAACTGATACGAGTTAAGTACACGTTTAGTGTAGCGCTTAACTTGAGTGTTTGCGATACCAGTAAAAATGGAAAACTAGGGGAAGAAAAGGAGTATAGAAGCAACTGTTTTTCCTAATTATGGTAATAAATTCATGACGAGACAGATGACACTATCTTCCTTAATGCCCTTATAATACATTAGTTTGAAAGTAAATCTATGTAAAGATCTTAGGTATTACAAATCTCTTGGTTGTCAGAGCCGTCATGTGTCAAGCCAAGATGCGAAAATGTTATAATCCTTAAGTTTTGATGTACAAGTGAATGAGACAAGTAATAAAAGTTTTTATGTAAGGTGTGGATTTGAACGGTAGGGGGATCCATTTTGTTTTAATAAAAGTTTTTTTTATTCCGAATCGGTTGGTTTTATGGTAAACAAGGATAATGATTATTGTAATTGTTATCCTATTTAGAAAATGTACCCAGTACCCTAGCTTATCTTGCATTGTTTAGTTTTTTTCCTAGTGCTATGTAACCATAACTGAAGCTTCTTCCACAATTGTTGACCGTTACGCTATGGCATACTTCTTTTATTGCGAGATTTTTTTTTTATTTATTTAACTTTTACGATTACGACACAATTAAAAGAAAGCACACTTTTTAGTACTAAGCCAAGGCAATTTTTTTTAGAATCGGGTCGGCCTGTTATTATTGCTGTTTTGCAGTTTCAGCACAGGACAAATTACAAGCTTAAATTTTTTTTTTCTCAAGAGCTCAACTCAAATGTTTTGGATTACGCCGCGGGAAAATTCAAATACCGCCCCTTATTATTTTAGACACTTGAAGGGGGAGAAAAACACTGGTTATTATGTTGTTCGACGTAAACTACACTGACGAATTAATTAGGAGAAAAAAATACAACGCTGAGGAAAAAGTACTGCTACTTTATTGTTATTAAATAACTGCTGTGTGTTCATCTAACTGCAGAAGAAGGAGCCGGTAAGGTAGTAAGAGACATCAAAATGTTGATATTTTTCTAATTTCATAATTACCATCTTGTAATACTCCATTCTTGCCGTTATATAATGATTGTACGATGGAAAAGGAGGAAAAAATCTGCACGACAAAAAGTCCATCTGTAAAGCAGAAGAAAACGGAATGATTATTATATTGTTGGGGATATACCGTAGCAAAAGAATCACAATTTTTTTCCCCAAGACAAAAACATTTCATGAAAAGGTTGCATTTTAATTGTTAGTTTTTCTACCGAGAGCTGTTAAATTGAATAGTTGATTTTAAAGACTAGCTTCGCTGCGAGCAAGCTTCATCCATTTGCCATTTCTTATTTACCCTGTGCAATTGTTAAAGCCATAAAAAGGCGTCTTTATAATAGGGATGGTCCAAGCTTCCTGTATTTTTTGTAGCTGTTCATTCCACAAAGGTTCGTACGGTCAGTTAGTGGGTGCTACTGCTGTGCCATTATCAAAGCATTAAAAAGAAGTAATTCAATGTAAATCCACAAGTATTGAAGCCTACAGTGCAAATGTTAGATTAATGTAATTCGAAAAAGAAATTGTTCAGTTCCTTTATTTAAACGAGAGCTTTACAATAGATAACTGCAGGTTGACGTGACGTGTGTGCCGGTCCACTAGGGATTTTTTTACGGAGATTGTTGCATAACCAGATATAACAATAAGACTACAGTACTATTCATTGGTTTATTTTCTATTTTATGAGATTACGATGCCCAATTTTTTACATTTATTATGACTATATCACTAGTGAATATCTAGCTTGCTGTTCAGGATGATGATGAATCAATATTAATATTCAAATGAGCTTTGAATGCTTCGATTATGGTGTAAACTAAATGTTGTCAGTCTACATTAATGCCGCAAATTAAAGTGAATTTAAGAGTGTACTAACCAATGCCTATGACGTAATACAATAATACGATCTCAGCCGGGGAGAAGTGAACGGAGAATGTTTATTAGCCTTTATTAATTCAATTCGTAGATTATTCAGAAATGATAAGAAGAAAAACGATATTGTTGAGACTAAAGAGAACATGACTTGAGATGCATTTCGAACCTGCACTTTTCTCGTAGGATTCAATGATAACATAATGTAACCATAAGAACAGGCTATTATGCATATTAAAGTGGTATTTTTTACTTCATTCGCGGACGAAATTCATTTGCGTTGTTATGATGATGATAGTCCAAAAACGTCTCATTAGAGTAGTACATGATTTGAAAGAGTGCCAGTACCTTTTTGGTATTCAGTGCACATCAAATCTAGGTGACATTTTCTGTAGGAACAACTTCATACATCTATCGTACCGCAAATATAGACAAGCGGACGTGGTCGAAACTCGAAAGGACACTAGATATTATGCGAGAAGGGAAGAGCTCACTCAATAATTTTCGGCGATTCATTTTAAACAAAATGTATTTTGCGGAGGAGAGAACTCGTAATAAGATGCAAAATTTTGGGGGAGGAAGAGTGACAATGAGTCTGTTGTCTACGATTTTTGGATGATATTTGGCAACGTCAACTTTTGGCTAAATAGCTAAGCTTTTATAACGTAATTCTTACCCTTTTTTTATAAACAGCTTGTTATGAATCGAATTACATGAATCTGAAATAAGCATGTAATATCTCATTGCAGCTGTGAATGTCCACCGATTTTGAAATTTTCATTGAAGGTTTCTGCAAGGCGAAGAATCGGTATAATGCGTGGTTACAATTCACAGAGGAACTATACTTTAATATTAGGTTTTCGCATTTATACAACTGCCTATTGAGAAAATGGCAAAATTATGTATTTTGCAAGTTGACATTCAGGTTAATATTATCATTTTCAAGCATCTCTAGAAAAAGACACAGAATATTACTATCAATCATGTTTTGTTTTTTTTACAACTTTCATATCAAAGTTGCTTTTCGTTTTGCCATGTTGAATGTCAAAAAATGTAGTTCACCTGCAGGAACACTTATCTCCAAACATGCGTGTCATCAGTGTGATTACAGAGTTTGTATACTTTAGGTATTTTTTAAGTCAATGGGACTTGCATCGCATGTAGTACGCATAGACTTGTTCTTTTTCGGTGTCAGATATTAATGGATTTTGGTACTTTACGAGCTAACTCTCTTAGCTACCTACATTTTTTCACAAGTTGAGTAATCCAAGGGGAAGCTATCGATCAAAAATGAATCAATAGTTGATGATATATATGAAATATGCAGAGTAGATAGTTAATGCTTTAATAAAGGTTTTATGATAATGGCGAGACCTTGTTTTCTCAAGATTAATGTAATGTTCTCACCTCACTCATAATTTCTTATTTTGGTCAAGACTCAAGAGTTATTTTTTAGGGAAATTTTCCTAGCCACAAATATGCTTATACCTATAGATATTTTTTAAAACCTCATGAATGGGCCGTGCTGAATAACCCCATGCTAACAAGATCATTGATCAATGTTACAGTCAATAATGCCCCTGCACACACGATTCCTAAATAACGTTTTTTTATTTCATATGCATAACTATTTTTTTGTCATGTATGCACTTGAAAATCTTTTGGCTCCGCCACCGTCCCACCTTTACATCACGAAAATGAAATGCAAAAAAATATATATGTCCATGCATGACTTGAAATAAAATCTGCCACAAGGAGAATGAATGCTATAATACAGTCAATAAAAATGATTTTACATTTCATCGGTCTATGAACTTGCCAGTAGAGGAAAAAATCGTAAGAATTTATTCACTCGACTGGATCTTTGTGTTGAAGAAATGTTTAAAAAGAGAACCTTGTTTATTATTATCCACAACTGAAACCCTAAACTCTGAATAATACAGAGACCAACAATTATATTTGAACTAGAATTAGGTAAAGAAGTGAAGAAGAGATTCACAAACGCAATATTTTTCCGTGTCCGTGTACACATGGTGCACGCTCTTTACATCGCCTTTCACATGAAGCACATTGGTATAATGCAAAATTCCTGCAAAAATAAAGTAAAATATAATAGGGAAATTGTACTCCTGTACCCATCTTCTATTTTGATAACAAAAGGAATACTCAAAGGACAGTGATAAATGACCGGTTTGCATTTAGGAATCTATTCAAGATGTGTGTTTTTTCTCGTTGATTGTGGAAAATACTAAACCGGTAAGAGAATGTGAAGGGATGAATGCGAATATTATGTTCTTCTATCTTCTTCTCAGTTTCAAGATTATCGAATGAAAAAAAATTATTAGGAATGCACTAAACGAACATCTGCAGTGCATTTATTCCTGCTACTACGATTACCGCGGTTTATTTTGATAAAAGGTTCAATTCGTGTTTTTCCTTTTAGAAAATCTAAAAGCAAAAGGATTATTATGCAGAACAGGGAGAAAAGACTAGGAATAAATAGTGTGGATGACAATACGTAGGTGATTAAAACTGGTCAGATTTTAGCTAACGAAATGTAGTGATTGTGCAAGTGAATGGCACTCTATTACTAGTTTTTTCAGCGACATTAAGAAATGACCCAAGTTATACAAGAATGATAGATGTTAGTGACTGACTGAGCGGCTATCATCAAGACCAGCCAGTATTTTATTCGAAGATGGGTGCATTTGCATAGATTATTCAAAGAGTAGAAGAATGAAAGGATTTGTTAATGTAAATGTTTAAAATCTAAGCAATTTCCTGTTGCGATTCCCTACTTACTTGTCTAATAATGTTGACAAGTACTTATGTGAACATCCTTGTTACGAGTTTACCTGCTTTTATTTTTGTGACTTTGGGAGTGTATAGCAAGTGCAAAATCACATTTGTTGTTTAGACTCCTTGGATTTTTTTCACAGAAGAGTCTTATCTAATTTTTTAATGAACTTACTTTCGTTTAGAAGCTTGATCAGATTTTGGACGCTCCTGGGGATGGTAATGGATAGTCTATAGGTGGGAAATCATCGAGATCATCATCAGAGCCTTTGTTCTTCTTTCTGCCGCGACGTTTCCCCTTCCTTTTTCCCTTGCGAATTTCCTTTAAAGTAAACATTATGGAAAAGGTGAAGGACGTTGTTTAATGATGACTAGATAGCTCCCATTAGTTCTTGCGGTTTACTCGATTTATTTAAACTAGAGAGGCTCGTCTAGAAAATTATTAATGATCTAGCGAGATAATACAGTTAATGCGATTCCTACCTGAGCTTCATAAATTATGGCGAGAATGCGTGTTACAGTGGGATCACTCGGCCCATCTTCCAATACTCTACAAAAGGACTCGATGTCACGAAGTTTATTGTAGTAGAAGTCACGTTCCTTCTGAAGGCCTTCAGTTTGCAATTTGATATCCATAATCTATTTGGCACCGACCAAATAAATAACATTAAGCAAAAAAGCCAATGTCAAGATGTAATATATGGGATTATAATTGGAGATAAGGAACTTTAAAGGTGAAAAAATTAATGCCATCTTTTTAGAATCAATTACAACCAAAGAAAAACCTTTTTTTAACGAGAGTTCAGAAATTATATTTGTTCATACCTGTGTGGCCAACGCCTCTGTTTTGTAGTCGTTAAATAAAAGGTTGCCATATGTAATGGCAGCCGTCATGGGGGTAAGAACGGTGTCGTCCATGGGTGGAGGGCTGGAACTTTTCTTGGGGTACTTTTTGTCAATGTAATGACTAAACGTGAACATATTGTGCGTCATTTTTGGAACTTTTGCAAACTTTTCGA
>JAANSQ010001853.1:0-13662 GCA_036850885.1 Lepidocyrtinus dapeste | reverse complement strand
GTAGGTATTCCTAGTTATGTTTTATGTTTCGGACAAGGTTTTAATTTTCCCATTGAGCATAGACTTATCGTATTTCGTGTAGGCAGGAGGCACGCATAATTTTGATTTCCATTCAACTTGAACCATTTCCTAAAGTATTTGGTGAAAGTATAAACTTTTTTTTTGGATAGATTCCAGATAAAAGTAATAATGGTGGGTTCTTTTGTTGTTTGGTACCACCTATGATAATTTATTGTATGAAGCATTGTATTTATTTCTTCCTCCATTTTTCTTTTCCTACGTACGCTCATCAACAAGCAGTGAGGAAAATCAGAAGCATGTCAATGTACTTTCTCTAGACTTTAGACTTTCCCCTATGAACTGAACATTCACTTTTACATTTCATATTTTTTTATTGGCTGTTACGACTTGGAGGAATTGAAAAAATGTAGAGGTATTTGACCGTATGTGGTTGGTAGCTCGGAGAAAACTATGTAAGAACATCAATGTTGAACACATGTACGTAGATGGAAAGATTTGCATATTTTTTTTACCTGTTCATCCGTTTCCTCTTCCTTAAACGTATGAGCTTTGAGCTAGAGTAATATTCAATATGTTGGCAATTTGGTGGAATCATGCTAGCATATTTCCGAGTGAGAGGAACTCCAACTATGGAATGTACTATGGAGGCTAGAAAAATACTAGCCGATTTGAATATTACTAATAGTCTTCGTGCTAATGATGGATTGAACGGGTGAAATATCAAGTGATATTCAATGAATAGGTATGAGCTACATTTTTAACTCTTTTTTTACTAAAAATGTAGAATGGAGGTGGAAAGTCTACCTCATTGTAGGAAAATTGGAGATGAAGGAGTACATAATATGTTGCACATGAAACATATTATTTTTTATGTCTGTCATATCACCTTGATGAAAAATGACAAGAAGCAAACAGGCAAAGACACACTTTTAGATTGTCTCGATCACGTTGTTTTTTTCCAAAGAAAGAATAACAAAGGAACACTCGGCTTGATGCGAATTGATTGGTGCAAGCTGGGAAAGTATGCTATGGTGAGGTGACTGCTGACCTATATACTCATAGTAAGCACAGTGCTGCCATTTTTGGTCGTCTAAGAGACCAGCAGTCACTTGTAGTTCTTGTACCCTGGTAGCTCAAAGAAACGCGCAGAACTTATATCACGTTTGTCATCCAATTTTTTTCAATAAGAGTTATGCTCAAACTGTGTACACCTTTCTCCGTCGTTGCAAAGAAAGGAAGAAAGTAAGGAATGGTTGAAACGTTGAAAGTGATTTGATGAGTAGAGTATTTGCAAGCGCTGTTGCTGTTTTTGTGTAGGCGGGAAAACCGATTTTCAACTTGAGTAGATACTAATTTGAGATGGTATGGGGATCTGCCTAAGGCGCTTGAATGTTATTTGGAGTTAAGAGGATGACATGATGACAAGGGCTTACATGAAGGTTAGAAGGTTGAAAGACGTAAATACTGCAATAATCTGAATGTTTTTCCTGATTTTTTTTTCTACAATTTATTAAGTTTTTATGAACATACTTAAACTCTTTAAAGGACGAAGTTTTCAGATGATTTGATTAAGAAGGCAAATTCGACTTGAAGTTTGTTTTTAATGTGAGGCAGTTTTCAGGTTATTCTTTAGGAATTAAAAGCTTAATAATTAATCAAACTAATTAAAAAATTAAACTTTACTCTTTCAGAGTTTTTATTCTTATGTGCAATCCTTTCAAGTTCCTGTCATCCTGTCCTTCTTTATTTTTATTGTGTGCCCTGATGAAAATTAGTGAAGAATTTTGAAAGCTTGGCGGCAGTTATAAATAAAACCTAATCAGCTTCCTGAAACAGTGGATCCCCCAACCGTTCAAACCAATACGTTTCTTAAAAGCTCGTTCTCTAATTGAATTTAAACCAACCTAACTTATAGAACCGGCCTTAAATATGCATCAGTCTATTTATGCATCCACACTTAATGTTATTATCCGTTTGTCCGTTCACACGATAACTTTCGAAGACGAAGACGGATTGACATGAAATTCGGCAAGTGGTTTTTGGACCTCAAGAGAACCTTTGGGATGACAAATATGATCTACATTTAGACTGCTGTATTTTGTAACAATCCTGCATGCACTTGATGCGAAAGTGCAATATCCCCCCTGTTTATTCACATTGACGCTTTTGGTGTAAGATTTGGCCGATTGTCTTGTACTCTAGGGGTTCCTTGGGGAGTTGAGAGAATTTTTCTTTGCAGTATTATAATTTTGCGTAAATGATTTCCGTTTTGGTTAGGTTTACATGCATGTGCAGTTTTTGTTCCTCCATACTTCCGTTTGTTAACGCTCTATCGGTTGAAGGGTTTGAAGGTTTAGCTCAATTCAACTGGACTTAAATAAAATGGTTGGATGAGGGCAGAGTAAGGCTCGGAATGCAATAGGGAAAAATTGGCCGATACATTTTAGAGAAGTTACAATTATTTTACTAGTCAGTACCTCGACAAAACTATCATAATTCTAGCAACGAATTCCGACAGTAATTACAAATTAGGCTTAACTTAACACATCAATTCTAATCCTACAAAGAAGATGATGTATGAATTTTGACAAAAAATGATTTGATCGAAAATTGCATATAAATATTTTTAATGTTTAAATTAATTACGGAAACGAAGCAAACTGTTGAAATAAGGGAAATGGTATTTTTATTAGTCTACATAAAATAAGTTACGGAAGAAGCTTGTACTTGAATGGGAGATTGACGTTTTATGGCATTTCACGCCTAATTTTGATTTGTCATGTTTGGTCGGTTTTTTTCTTTCAGGGAGATCGAACAAAAAACAATTTATTTGATGGAGACGTAGCATTCCACACTCTTCCATTGAGAACTAAAGTAGAAATTGTGAGGGATCTCTGTGACTTTCGATTGGACACTGAAGACATACCAGAATCACTGAGGACACTTGAAGCGGAAACTCTTAGAGTGGAACCTTTAGGTCAGGATAGTGGAGGAAGTACTTACTGGTATTTTTACGGAACTAGGTTGTACCGTGAAGACTACACTTCAACTTTTGTGGTAAGGAATTGCTTAAAAATTCTAGTCATATTGAGCTTAATTTGCGTATATCATGTCGGGAATTCCATGGAGGTGGAGCTTGGCATAGATCGCTGAAGGAGTAAATCTTAATGAACAGAGCATAATGAAACGAATGGTTTTTTCAGCCAGTGAAAAAGAAGAAGGGCAAACGGGGAAAACGATACCGCACTCATAAAGTAACAGTAGCTAAATGGCAAGTAGCCTGTTTTACTGAAGAAGATTGGCAAATTCTTACCCAAAAGTTTAAGAATTGTAAGTCTCCACACGAGCGTAATCTTCATCGCACCCTTCGAGACGAATTCCTCCCAGAGCTACCCCGTCTGTTTACCGAGAAGGAGAAGCTCTTTAGAAGTCGTATGCTAGAGAACCAAGCTCGAAGAGTCGGAAGAATAGCGTCTGTAGAAGATAAAAGTCACTCACTTAACAATCCCGAGCTCACTTCTCATCCAGCTTTAGCAGGAAGTAGTGCTACTGGTGAAGGGGCGAATGGTGTAGTGGTCGCAGCGATTATCGCAGTTAGCAGTGGTAAACGTGCAAGGCCCAGAAATAGCGGCACGCTTACATTACCCCTAAGCCTCCCCGAGCTATTGGACAATCTCGAGCAAAGCAAGAAGAAGAGTGAAAGTGAAGCCCAAAGTGGCCAAAACAATGATAATAGTTTGCGCCCGGAAGAAAACGACGACGATAACAATAATAAGATAAACGCGATGGATTTAGATGAGGCGCACTCGGGCAGAGAGCGCACTCCTGATGAGGAGGAGCTACGAAAACAACGGGAGGAGCAGGAGCGGGCGGATAGGCTCCTTGCTGAGGAGATGCAAAGAGAAGAACGAAAGTCTAGGTTGCAGTTGAGAGAACGTCGTGGTGGGGCAGCGTTAACTTCCCCGTCATTTGGGGGGAGTAGAACTTCTTCTTCGGTTTCCACCGAGAGGCCCCAGTCAACAAAGGCCAGCACCGTGTCAAAGCAAACGGTGGCTGCCGCGGTGGGCAAGAAGAATAGTAAAGCGAGTCCAGTGAAAACCTCCCCGGCGAAGAAAAAGTCTAATGCGAAGTCTAAAGGTGGCAAAAAGAAGGGTGGAGGTCGCATGACCAATAACTCGCTCTCTGTCTCACTTTCCCCTTTGGTTGATCATGAAGAGGAGGAGGCCATGGGTGATGACGACGATGATAATATGCTGAGTGAGTTGGAAGAAGAAGATGAGGGGAAAGGGGAAGGTAGAGGTGGGGATGATGAGGATAGTGAAGAAGATTTTGAAGAGGCTGAAAGAGTCATTGAAGAGTTGAAAAAGTATAAGTCTGTCAGGTCAAGAAAGCCAGTAGTCAAAAAGAAGAAGAAGAAGAGTAGGAGTAGGACACCAAGTCCATGTCACAGTACTCCAACGAAAAAGTCTAAAAAGTCTGTGAAAGGTAGTTCCCTCCCTAAGAAGAAGAAGAAGGGCAAGACAGATGACCTGGTGATGGAAGTAGATGGGGAAGTGGTGAATCCCGAGTTGGACGAGGAGTATTTGGATGATGAGGAGGAGCCAGACTATGAGGAAATTGTGGCTAGGACGCTACACAATAATAACAACGAGGAGGAAAAGGTAGCGAAAGCGAAAAGTAGCAAGGAGAAGAAGACCAAGGCGAAGTCTAAACCGAGGAAACCGAGGGTAACCAAACAAGACGATGATGACGATGACGAAGACTTCTCCACTAAAAGGTCCAGGGGCAAAGGGAAGAAAAGTAAGAAGTCTACGAAGAGCAAGAAAGAGTCTTCCTCCAACTGGAAGAAAACCAAGGGTTCTAAGTCAGACGCTTTCCTGTCGTCCTCCTCTTCCGGTCTCATTGGTGCTTCAACTGTAAATCCTGGAACTGGCACGTCCAAAACCAAAGTCAAAGGGAGCGTTTTGTAAGTCAAGTCATATTTCTTTTTGATTTTTCTTCTGAAATAAGAAACAAAGTTTATGATTTGGAGTAGCTTGGAGTAATTAGTTTGGACTTTTTTTTTGTGTGTGACCTTTAGATTCTCGCAAAGCGAAGAGGACGTGATGATCGGTATGCATAAAGTGTTGGAATCGATAAAGAATCATAGAGATGCGTGGCCATTCATAAATCCAGTTGATGAGGATTATGCTCCGGGATATTATAAAGTTATAGATAACCCGATGGACCTGCAAACAATGGAAGATAAGCTGGACAATCATGAGTACGCCTCGCTGGACGAGTTTCGAGATGACTTTGACAGGATTGTGGCGAACTGCAAACAATACAATGGTCCAACTAGCGGTAAGACTTCTAAGGGCCATTTGGAGAAAGCACATTATTCCGGTAAATAATTAGTTCATTCTCATGCTAATTAAAATTTTTTAAAACATTAATTAACAGAATATACGGAAATGGTTGAAACTATAGAGACGACATTTAACAAGTTAATACATCGGTTCATAGTGCCCGATGAGTCTGACGAGGAGATCAGCATTGAGTACGCCAACGCCACGGGTTCAGACAGGAAGAGGTCGGCGTCCCACTCATCCAGAAAGAAAGAGGCCGGGAAAGCTGGGAGCGAGAGTGGGGACCAGACGGTGACCAGAGACCCCAAGAAGGAGAACAAGCCTTCCAGTAAAGCAAAGGAAGTGCCTGAAGACGAGAGCGATGCCAGCACCCCCAGAACCCAAAAGGAGAAGGAGCGGTTGGAGAGGAAGAAGAAAAAGCAACAGTTGATGCGACACCACAGCAAAGACTCTGAGGCCATTGGGAATCTCACGTCTGCCGGGGCGGAGACACTCAAAGATATTAACAAGTGGTTGAAGGAACCTGAGGGAGAGGATGAAGAAGAAGGGTTCAGGCCCCGAGAAGATGGAGAAGAAGATGAGGCTGAAGGTGATGGAGAAACTGAGGAAGCAGCTGCCACGGGCTCTGGGGAGGAAGATAGTGAGAAACCCTCCAAGTCAAAGAAGGACCCGGACGATAAACTCATTGAGTCGAAAGAGGTTAAAAAGGGGAAGAAAAAGGAAGGTGCAGCAGAGCCTACCATGGTACCTCCGAGAGGAGGACAAAAGCGAAAGCTGGACTTTTCAGTAACTTCGAAAAAGGTCAGATCAACACAATCCATCATGGACGATGATGATGAGTACAATATTGATAGGGATTTGAGTCCCCCTCCTGCAAAGAAGAAGGGTGATGATTCGGAAGAGTCTTCCAGTGGGAGGAAGAGGAAGAAGTCTGGTAGATCCAAGGATGGGGAGAAGGGGAAAGGGAAGAAACATCATCATCACAAGCATCATCATCACCACCACCACCACCATCATCACAAAAAAGATCATAGTGTGGTGGAAGAAGCTTCCTCTTGTAAACCTGGTACCTCTTCATCAATGAAAGCGAAAGCTAGCACTTCCTCCAAGAAGTCCACTTCCATGTCCAGTGCGTCTTCAGTGTCTTCTATGAGCACGACTTCATCCAGTTTGCACAAGGGGAAAAAGAAGGGGTCATCCAAGGACGAGTCTACTGCTAAGAAGCCTAAAGCTGTGAAGAAACAAGTAAGCAGTACCGGTGGGAATCTGTTAAATACGTTGAAAAACTCACCAGCATTTAAGAGGATGAACCAAATTAGCAGAGTTGCTAAGCAAATGTCAGCTTCCTCCAGTTCTGCTGGGTCAGTCTCTGGTGAGTCAGTGAAGGCAAGGAATGACTCAATTTCCAGTTTACCTTCCTCCAGTGCGGCTATTTCGGCAACTACAGTAGATGCGAGCGCTGTTGTGGTGGCTGGAAACAGCAGCGATAGCAATTCTGCCGCGGATAAGAAAAAGTGTCTGTTGATCAGTGAGGCTCAGCAGGATAAGGAGGGTACTCCAAAACTCAGTCTCGGCTCGGTGCTAGCAGTTGATGCAATCAAACTCAACAACATTAAGGAAGAAGAGCATGTCCCTAGTGAAGAGGAAGAAGAAGAATATTTGAAGCCACCCAAAGTTGAAGATATCAAGGTGGAGAAGGAAGAAGAACCTAAGAAGGAGGAGGAACCTCCTGAGGAAGAACACGAAGAAGACTTTGAAGCTGACCGTAAACTGGAGCCAAGCAAAGGTTTTAATCGGGAGAAGTGCATGCCTAATCTATCAGCTTGGATTAAGGCGTTTGGTGGTCCTATCAAGGTCCCTTTGCCGGGAAGTATGACCCCTGGCGGAACTTGTACGTTGGCGGGATCCCCTGTCCCACCTCATTCTCCGTTGCTCTCTCCCGCCAAGAAACCAGATCCCGAGTCGAAGAACAAGTTCCGCGTGATGGGACGAGGTGTTGGGGAAACTAGTGAAAGCAATCCTAAGCCGCAACTCCCACCGAATAAGATCGCAGCTCATGCAAGCACAGTACATCATGCGAGTGTGATTAAAACTACTCCCTTGCTTTCGCCGACGCCACGATATCCCGCAAGTATTTCAGAGTCTTTGATAGGGCCAGCCTGGAATCCTTTGGCTCAGCTTCCTGGCCCATCTCCTCCCTTGTCTTTGACTAGTCCCCTTCTGAAAGCTGCTAACTTGACGAGTTCAGAGAGGAGCAGTGCTACAGCTACAGTGGAGGACCTGAGCTCTCCCCCTAACTCCCATTCTCATCATAAGTCGAAGAAGCATCGAAATCGCAAGATGAGCTCTAGCAGTCTATCCTCCCAGTCGGAAAGTGGCTCCCCTCTTTGCGTAACTTCCACTCAGGATGGGTCTGGCCTTTCTTCAAGCAATGGAGGCTTTATAACTGGTGGTACTGGAGTAGTGGTTAATCCTCCGAGATGGGTGGATGATCATGCTTGGGGTCCGCAGTCTCAGAGTCCCTCTGCATCTTCCCATGTGAGTTCCCAAAGTCCCGCCGGTCCGAATTCTCCTTTTTCACCGAATATCTCAAGTCCACCACCAACCACCCCACAAACTCCACCAAGACCTCCGGCCCCGGTTCGTGTTGGTTTCTACCAGGATATCACAGCCTCACAACATTCTAGTCCAGATAAGGTAAACGAGTCCCAGTCAAATCCTGCCACCCCACCTACGCCAAGTAGTGCTCACGGTGGAAGCGGCAGTACGAGCAGTAACAATGGAAATAGTCAGAGTAAACGAAGTGGTGGTAGCGGTGGAAATGGTGGTGCTCGGGAGAGTGCGTACACGTCGTCTCCAAGTTCTCTTTACCAACCTAGATACGTTGCCAGCACACCCTCCCCAAAGATGAAAGGACCGGCTTCAAATGCCTCCAGTGGTTTACCATCTCCATCCACCCCTCCCTCCATTCATAGCACAGGAGGAGGTATGGTTGACTCTCCGGGCAATCCCAACTCGCCTCACTCCCCAAAAGTGGTAAACATGAGTAGTTCCAACAACAACAACTCCTCATCTGGAGGTCAGTCCACAGATTATCGTTCACATTCCACCTCTGTTGGTCCAAACTCTACATCGTCTACTTCCTCATCCTCCTCATCAAATGGACATCAGCAACCCGCTCACCAGCATTCTAGCCGGGCTACTACGTCCTCCGTCCTACACTCCACTTCTCCATACGGATCTCCTCTGGCACACCAGTATTCTTCTTCGCCATCAATGCTCGATCAGCATTTGAGAAATTCGGTGAGTTCTCATCAGTTACCAGACCCCGCCCACAGTCATAGTCTTTCGGTTCACCACCATCATCAAACGCCCGCTCATGCACACTCCAATGCTCCTCTTGCCCATTCCGCCAGTCACCTTGGCCAACCTCAGCAAGCTCATGCGGGAAGTGCAGTGAGCTCCCAATTTCTCGAGAGTGGTTCCTCCAGGTATCCTCCGAATTTACCCCATGCGCACCAGCAGTCATCTACCAGTACTTCGTCAACTTCCACCTCCTCATCATTTTCTGGCTCTGGAAGTGGAGGTAGCTCTTCTTCCAGTCATCAGAATTTGGCACAAGCTCACGCTCACAGTCGCCAATCAACAAGTACGCCACACTTAACCCATCCGTACCCATCTCATCCGTATGCGAGCAACCCACGGAATATCAATGTCCATCCCACTGTCTACAGCAGCCCAATCTCAAGTGACCCAGCCAGCGATCGGTTAGTAATCAACCGTTACTACAAAGCGGCCATGGCCGCGGCAGCCAGTGCAGCTGGAGGTGGAGGAAGCGGTCAGAGTTCTGGATCCAGCTCCTCCAGTTCTTCATCTGGGGGTACTTCAAAGAGAAGTCGAAGCAATGCGTCAGCAAGTGCGGCCGCCTCATCTCCTCATTCAGACTTGCCAAGAAATAGTACCGTAAACTCCAGTGCAGCAGCTGCTGCTGTCGCTGCAGCTTTGGAAGCGGGGAAAATCGCTCCTGGAGATTTGGCCAATGGGTTGCACTGGCCTCATAACTTGGCGTCGCTGACACAAATAGTGAACAGCATTCCTGGTGCGTACAGACACTATGCAGACGCAGAGAGTATGTCAAAGTACCAAAGAGCAGCGGCGGCAGCTGTAGCCGCTCAACAAGAGTCAAACAGTTACCCGGTGACTACTGTGTCTGTATCTGGGAGTGCATCTTCCGGTGTGGGTGTCATCACGTCAGGTAGCGCTGTTAAGGCAAGTACACAATCTGGATCTTCTTCGACTGGTGGTCATCACCACCATCACTCTTCTCATGGACATGGACACCATCATCAGTCCTCTTCAGAGAAAGGTGCCACTGACCATGCCCACCACCACTCATCAGAACCCACAGTCTCCTCCACTTCTTCCAGCAAGAAGCACAGCAAATCGTCGTCCTCCGGCGAAGCCAAATCTAGATCTCAGTCAAATGCCAGTTCAAAATCATCTTCTTCGTCATCCTCTGCTGGTGGGATTGTTCCGGGATCTGCTTTTAACTTTTCTTCATTAACTCCAGACTCTCTGGCTCTCTACTCGAAGGAGATGTCTGACGCAGCAGCCTCTGGCTCTTTGTACTCCGCATCCCCACCAACTCTAACCCCACCGTTGGCCCACCGAGCGTCAGATTTTTATCCTACGGCTTCGTCCGCCAGTCACTTCCCTCATCATTCCTCCTTCTCCGCTGCCGCAGCGAGAACGACAGCGGGAGGTGTGCCAACTCCGCCCATCACCCCATATCCGTTCCTAGCAGGGTCACACCCTTCACCGTATCAAGCCCACCAGCCCGTAAGTTCACAGCCATTCGCTGCCCATTCCCAATCCACTCGAGGGCTAGATCCCTATCAGCAGCTTTTCCAACAGTCACCCCACGTCATGGGGTTACTCTCCCATACTTCCGGATATCCAGCTCCTTACGCACATCCCCACTCCAGCTTAGGGTTTAATAGGCCAGGATGGATATAGCATGAAGAGAACTCCCCCCGTCCCTCTCCCACTCCCAACCACAACTCCCCCTACGTCCTCCTCGACTTAAGTAGAAGTAGACGAAGCTAGCATAAAATCAACGAGATCTATAAATCTAGATGTACGTAGTTGGCTAAACTAATTTCTAGGTTACACCTCTACTTACATGATACAACCTTACATTTTATACTACCCTCGCCCCCAGCCATTTAAACGTCTTTCGTTTATACTCGAACCATCTTTTCCTTGTCAATCTTATATTCCTTTTAGCTGATCCCGACTTGGAAACAATTTATAAAACTCGTCCCTCACATTTTTAGTCGATGCTTTTACTTTTACGATGCAACTTTAGGTATACAGATCGTTACGTAATGCGGTGACCGACTTCGAGATACTATTAGGGATTAAGGGGTATCATTATCTACATTTTAATTATGATTATCACTGTTAATTATGATCTTGATCTAGAACTAGTTTATGTGTTCATGTCAGTGTACAGTAGGATGAGTGACGATCCATTGAATCATCATCATTTGCCATACATACTACAAAAGATTTTTCTTTCTGCTTACTTCAACAGTATGAAGAGTGTATCCAAAACGGTTAAAACATTTGAGTTTTCTTTTAATTTTGACTTAAATGATCTTCTACTTTACACAATTTTTATGGATGTTCAAGATACTTTTAAAACAGTCTCTGGGTACAATACAATAAAGTTGATGATATACTAGTTGGCGTATATTTGGAAGAAAATTGAAGAAACCAAAAGAAAAAAAATCAAGTAGAAATAGTTCAGCTCTATAATCCACGTCCCCTTTTTACATTGATACGAAGTACTTGAAAACTTGAAGCTGGATTGGTTGATTAGATTTGGAGATGAAATGTAAACTGGGACCCATTTCTATTTCTACCCTTAAGTGCATAAGATGTGTAGTTATGCGCGGGAAAATTTAAAGTTTGAAAGATTATTTTTAAAAAAGTAAATCTATCATGTATGGCTGGTGCGATGATGATGAGGAGGAAATTTTGAACAAATGGAGGTAAATTTAAAATTTCTGCTAGTATAGTAGCCCGGTAATGTGTAAGTTTGATAAAGAAATTTGTATTTAGGAACATAAATGATCATAATAAGTGAACAAGGAGCATAACGACTCAAGCCATATAACTTAATTACTAGTGTTATGAAGGCTAGTTGATAATTAATTGATAACATACGCATAATTACACGTATAAATAAGTAGGGTATGGTCAATATGAAGTTTTGACGGTTGCTTTAGGACAGAACTCTCTTGTAAATAAGATAAGAGCGATGATGATGAACGAGATAAAGAATTGACATGTTTTTTATTTATTTTGATAGAGTTACTTTATAGTACCGTTGTATATTAAGTGAAAATGGGATTATATTGATATATTAAGGGTTTGTAGTAAACAAATGGGAGTGTCATTGTGTATGACAATGGGATACTTAAAGGCTAATCTATTGCAAAAGTGTTTTTGCAGGAAGGAAGAAAACAAACAAGGTTAAAAGTGAAGTGATCTATTTGGACGTTGATGGATGAATATTCCATGAACTCTTAATTGAATCCACCCTCAACGAAAAAAAACTACTCCCTCCCATACCACCTCTTCTTTAAAGATTAGAAGAATACTTAGAATAAGTCTTCTGTTTACTCTGGAGGAGGAGGTTTTACATGATGTTGGTGAGTTACTTAAACGACGCTGCGATTTTCTCAGTAACTGATACTGATCTGAAAGGAGAGGACTAAGAATCAAACGTTTATTTGATCTACTACAGTTTAATAAAAACGTCTCATGTTTACCATAGGGGGTGTACTTATGATTAAAACATTATCTTTGACTTGGAAGGTATTTTCAGTCTCCGGTCAAAACTTATCTTGTCCTCGAACAATATGTATACTTACGTAGAGCATAAGTATTATTCGGGTTGTCTCACGGGGGAGGGAGGTCAAGCTAAAGATAAGGATTATCCGTATGAAATTTTTGGAATTTAGTACACGATACGGGAGGGACGGTTGCATGATTCATGCACGATTTTTTGCTAAAGAAGAATGGTCTTTTCTAAAGAAAATGTGATGGCTAGATTTTTAACTACATTAATACATTAGTTTTATGAGCTGGTTTGAAGCTCGGGGAAAACATAAATTTAATATGTGTTTTAGCTGCAGATATAAATATTCTTAAGATCTTTTTCTTTTCTTGTAACCACTCCAACCAATTCATGTAGCGTTGGCAGTGGGTAGTTGGTAGGTTACGGAATGGAAAATAAGTTTGTCAGCTTCAAACTCTCGCTTTGTGAAACAATGGCTGATACATTTTGAGGACCGAAAGCGTTTCGTGTTTCCACCGAGTGTCTGAATTTTACAGGTATACTAAACTTGTTTTTTGTACAATAAATTGTATTTCAATTTATATCTTAGTAGTTGGTAGTTTGGTTTCTTTGGATTTTTTTTCGAACTTTTCATGTAATAAAATATTAATATTTTATTTGTTTGCATGACATAAACGTTACTCTAGTTATTTTTGCCGAGGTACTCTGAAATTAATGAGTTTACTAAATATGAAAAAAGTATCTATTTGTAAACGTTTTTCTGATATTTGTACATGAAAATAGATTTATTTGGTGGGCTTACTAACCCCTTTACAGAATACAGTTATTATTGTACAGTTTATAGTGGTTGGTTCAACACAAGTTATTATTCTCTTTAATGTTTTAAATGTAACACAATTTTAGTAGGTTAAGGTCTGAGGATGGGAGTTAAGGTGGAACTGTGTGGAAGGCGTGGGATGATGGGCAACGTGAACGAGTTGATACAAAAAAAATTGTAATTCATATATATGGAGTAAATTTTAGTGATAGTGATCCTCGTGGATCGTATGTTTTAGAGGAGAAATCAATCAAGCATATTATATATATCTATATTGCTAATTCTGTTTAAACGAACGAAGTATGGTAATATTTGGATTTGTGGGAAGAGATAGGACAAAACAATGGAGTGCAAACATTGAAATCAATCAAATTTATCAAAGAAAACAAAAATAAATATAATTGTTTACGCAACATAAAATACAAAATCTATGTGTAAATGCGTATTACTTTATTTCGGTGGGATGGGAAATTTGGAATGTCTAACCAAATTTATTTTCACTGGTTTTCCAATTTACAGGCTTTTTCTGCATTTGGTTTGGATAGGAACAATGCATGTGCATATGACATGGAAAATACTAGTACCGTTTAAGATAATCGTGAAGACAT
>JAANSQ010001852.1:0-13662 GCA_036850885.1 Lepidocyrtinus dapeste | reverse complement strand
TTGTTAAACTAGAGGAATGGAAGGAATGTCTTTTTATTATAGAGTAATTTCGTGTAGAGCTTTGTTTTAATTTCCTTATTCAAGTTGAAGACAAGGTCGTTCTTGTTAAAACTTAGGTGAATAGGCAATACGCTTGTAGTCGATATGATCGCAGCTGAAGTAGGGTCGTTATCGTCATGACGATGTCACTAACACTTAAATATCCTTATGGGATACCAAAGTATGTCCGATCTGAAGTTGATAATGACGAGCTTTTCAACAATGGAGTTGCCATCAGTTATTATTAACAGCGTATCTTAAGTTACTCCACATTTTGAATTGGTCTTAAGAATAGTTTGCTTTTCTTAAGTAACCCCGAACTGATTATCAAAGACCAATTTTAGCTAAAATATTCTGTAGAATGTATATCTTCAATTACTTAGATAAATTGTGGTTCAACTTCAGACAGCATCAAAGCTCCAGTCTAAATTTAATATCTAGTTTAATCTCTCTACTTGTCTGGATAATCATTCGCCCAAAGAGTCGGATAATAAATGTTTTAAGTTTATCCATTTTCTTCCAAAATTAGAAATATTTTAACCGTAACCATGTCACGAACTTTACAAACTGGCATTTTAACCGTAATAAAAATCAAAGATGCTTCTTAACGTTCCCACCATAAGCATGGTATCCAGAGTAATTTTTTGAGCTTAGCATTGTTTTACCTTTCATAAATTTGTACGCCAATGTTTGACTTCAAGCAAAAAATCCGGATTCTATTTAGTACAGATATCAGGAATTTCAGGGTGTAAGTCTGAGGCTAACATTAACAGTCACAAAGTATTGCATACCTGGAAAAATTGGAAATTGGAATCCACATTCAAATGCGTTCAAATGCAAATGAGTTCTTATTTAATACGAATGTGAGATTCTTACCAATTTTTCTTAAAGTCAGATATTCGGCCTCTCCTCAGTCTTCATTTCCATCATCCATTGAATACGAGGATGCACATGCATTATGCATGTGGTCGTAATTGTCTTGAAAATGAGCTTGCTAAATAATAACTAATCCCTCGTTATGTTCTTATTCTTTGATTATACAATACAAATATTATGTTTCTGTGACAACGACACATTATCATGTAATGTAGGAGGCGTGTGTGTACTCAATGTGCACATTTGAAATTGAAAGAAAGGGAAATTGAATATTTTTAATGGAACATCAAAAATTCAGGGATTGCGAAGGATGTTGAAGTATATGCAAAACGGCACGCTGCGCTACGCTGGGAGATGCTTTACACTATAATTATATTTTTCCATTCCCATTCAGCTCAGAGTCAACAATGGAGAATGTATAATTTAATTTTTTATTACATTTTTTTTCGTTTCTTCTGCTCAGGAGCGGAACCCCCAAGGGCAATCAGTCTCGAGCATCAGAGACAACAACAGCAGCAGCGTATAATACCTGTACAGAGTGAATCCACGGGTACAACAAGAAGTACCACGACGTCCACTCGTAGGCCAGTGTATCAATCTCCAACACCTACTTTAACTCCTCCGCCACCACCTCCACAAAGAGTCCCATCCACTACCCCTAGGGCGAAGGCTATACAGTTGGAGCAGTTTACTGGATTTAGGCCGGCAGAGGTGTCCAAGACCTCCAGCACTTCGTCTATCGGTATCGATGAAAATTCCAGTAATAATTCAGGGGATGTAAGCTTAGCCAGTCCAATACTGCACGCGACGGCGGGCGAGCGCAGCTTATCAGAGACGCATAGTAAAGTAGCGATAACAAAGCAGCAAGAGCTTAAACGTCTTCAGAAACAGAAGCAGCTCGTGCTCATCCCTAACGTGCAATTAACCCGTAACCCCGCCACCGTCGCATTTGGCTTATTTCCTGAGATCATTCGCACAAATATCAATAATGCTCACAATACTCACCATACTCCCAATAACCCACTCCAAGGAGGGGAGGAAAATAGTAGTAGCCTAAGCATCTCCTCCTCCGAACCTGTGAACCGCGGCACCGGTACTTCCCTCTCTTTGCATAATAGAATTAGCCTAAATAATTTATTTGACACGGTTACAGACAACGACCCAAAGGAGGAGAGTCCTGTTGGTCCGACAGAATTGACTTTGACTTTGGGGCAACAGGATCCTACCATTCCTACCCCTTTAAATCATTCAGTTTCAGACAACAACACCACCACAACGAGTACCACCACACCAACACCTCCATCAACATCATTCACATCCTCCAACGAGACAATATCTCTTGTCAGTAGTAACAGTAGTAGTTTACACGAACATAAAACTGTCGAAAACGCTTCATCTCCCGATCCTGAGAACAATGAGCTATTTATTGACACGCGAACCGCTAATGGCATTAGACAGGGGGAGTTTCATTTGGAGGGATATATAAAAACTAAGGAGAATGTAGAGTTGAGTAGAAGTAGTACAAGTAGTGTAAGCTCAAATTCTGGTTCTGCTTCTGAGACTAAGCTTGGCAAAGGCTCCCATCCTCATCTCCACGGTCCACCGGTTCCTTACGACTATCCTGATCCTGAGATTGAAGATACCGAGCCAAATCATTCCCTCCGGCCTGAACATCGTCTCCTACACGAGGAGCTAGACAATGACAACATCGTATTGTCTCCTGATGATACGGATGTTCCTCCTGAGAACACAGTCACGCCTAGAGAGACCCAAGGTGACCTTGGCACTGCCAGTCTTGGCATCACACCTCCAAATTCTTTAAAAGTAGAGAATGAAAAGTCAGACGAACAAGAGGAAGTAGTTGTAGCCAAGAAACTTGGTGAATCTGATACTGATGAAGTGATTCGCACTGGACAGTTTGACCAAGAAGAACCAAGTTTCCGGGAGGAGGACCATTTTAACTTAGAGGATGAGCCAAAGCTTGACATTCATCCCGGTCCTGAGATTTTTGACAATGAGCCAGATTCACCACCTCCATCTGATCCTGATACTACTCCTTCGCCAGAGCTTAGAGTGACACGGTACACTCACCCTGATGGAGCAGATGAGNATTCACCACCTCCATCTGATCCTGATACTACTCCTTCGCCAGAGCTTAGAGTGACACGGTACACTCACCCTGATGGAGCAGATGAGGCTGATGAAGTCACTCCAACTAGTCCATTTTATCCCAATGAGAATGATATCATTTCAGATGAAGATGAAGAAAATCTTCCGTATTATCCCTTTTATAAGCATTACGGGAACAAGGTCAATGTATCAGTAGAACATAGTAGTAGTAGTAGTGTTAGTAGCAAAGGTCAAGAGAAACATGAACATGACACAGAACACCGTGAAGACTCTCTGGATCACAGAGAGGATGACATAGACTCTATAAACCGCCTTAGTGGTTCGTATCGCCATCCTCAAGTAGTTGGAATTGATGGGAGTCTGCCTATGGGGCTATATGAGAATACAAATTCCATCTCGATTCCCCTCCAAGTCTCCCTAAATCTAGGGGATGAACAAGGCTTAAAGCTTAATAACGAAGTAGATTTGGATGGTGGTGGTATTGCTACCGCTGGGGAAGATGAAGACTATAAAGGAGGGAATGATGATGGCATGACACCTCCTCTCTATCTAGAGAGTAGCGAGACCCTCCTGAACAAGACATACTACTTGGATCGCAACAATATCATTCCTTATAACCGCAACAGCTCAACAAAATATGATGATGATGACGCTGCGGCATTTAAATCTATGAATTTTATTAAAGTAACCAGGATCAAGGTCCCATCGGGTCCGCAGTCGAAGGAAACATCGGAAAAGACATCCTCCACTATAGTGGCCCGGAGGACTGCTAAACCAGCGGTGATTGTCAGTGCCACCGGCGCAGGTGTCAGACCAAGGGTAGTAGGGAGCGTAGTTGAAGCTGGACCCGCCTGGCCTGGGCTCGTGAGCAACTTCATCAGAGGGAATAATAACGGCTTCGGTGAGAACCGTTCATTCACCGCCACCGCGACGGTAAGACCCAAGTCTAATCTAGGGACACATCCCGCTACACCTTTAGCCAGACAGGTACAAGCTGACCCGGAGCCTACAAGATATAGAGTGCAAGGCAGAGGTCACTTCCCTCCCCAGGTGGTACACCTCCCATCAGTAAGCTCCGTAGAACATGAGCAGAACAAAGTTAGGAGTAACACCAACAGTATTAATAACAGTAGCGTTGTTGGAGGGACACCAACTCCTACACCTGCGCCTTCTACTCCAATTACAAATGCAAAATTGATTAAGCACATCATCAGCAGCAAGCTCAAGACACAATCTAATCCCAATCCTGTAAATAATTACAGCGCGGTGGTCGCAGCGACTAGAGCAAACAACACGCATATACAGAATAACTCCGTACCATCTACTAAACGCCTGTTCTCCTCGGCGGAGGAGTATTTGGCCTTTAACATCGCGAGTAATAGCTCAACCGGGGTTGTTTCTATGGTACATGCTCATATTTCCCACTGTCCGAAACTACACTCGCCCACTGAGGTCATTTGCGACGTACACATTAGAGAAGGACATGGACTCCCTAATCCTCAACTGGTAAGCAAAATATACACAAACACTCCTCCATAAATTATAAATTACTACATTGTCTACTACCAAAAGCACTTTACCATTGTTCGTGTCAATCAAACGGAAAATAGGGGGTAATTATTTATTAATCAGATGGGCTCCATGTAATGACCAATTGTCATGTAAAAAAGGGGCAGGTGATGGGAAGCGTTTGAGGACAAACCTAAGAATGAAAATGACTTGGCCATTTTTGACATTGGCGATATGAAAAACTATACAGTAAATTATTGGTGGTTAGACGGTTGGAGCAGTTATAATCATATTTGTTGATGGAATCGCGTGCGGCGTACTGGGAAACTTAAAGGGTGGCTTGGCGTTAGCGTTGCTCTTTGCACTTGATTTGAATCTACATTTTCCAATTGGAATTTATTGGAGGGCTTGTCACAGATATCGTTTGTGAGTAATTAACGCTTGACTTTCAGAAGACTTAAGGATTATCTTAAGGAGGGTAGACCATTGTCAAGAGTAAAAATACAGATAATCCTTAGACTTATCTTAAGACCAAGGGATGAGAAGAAGATTTGGCTTTGCTGGAGGGAGGAATTGTTAAGTCAGATTATGGTGACATGCTTCCGATATCCAATAGGAGTTAATTGTTAAGATTCTATCACTTTGAGAATTATTCAAAAATTTATGTTCTGATAAAATGGGTTGACCAGTGACCACCCCCGGAGAAGGTCCTTTGATAAATTCATGCGCGTAGAGATAACCATATCATATTATCACAGCCTCCCTGATAACATGATTGTCATTTTTAATTAGATTTGTGAGACATTTTTATTTCTTTTTGAAGACGGTCGGGTGGCGCCGTAAATTCTATAATTCTACCCAGCCCGACGTCCTCCTCGCTTTGAATAAGGCCCCAGCCTCCGGAGAAAATGGACAGTTTGATCCACACCATTCCGTCATGGAAGTAGAACCAGGGAGAGCGGAGAGACTAGAAGAGTTCCATGATAAATTCAACGTGACCTTAGCACCAGGAATAAGTCCTATGTTGAGGTCAGTCCTTCTCATAAGATCCGTTACGGCTCCAGACTGCGGCACTTATCAGTGCGAGGTTAACGACGGGATTAATGTTCTTACTTCAGAGACTTTACTTTTCCTCTGTCATTAAACTAAATACTCCCTAGGGGCGAATTGAGATTCATATGAGCCTAGTTATTTAGTACCTTTAAACGACCCTTATGCTTTTACTCCATTCCTCCAACTAGATTTTGTAATTTTTTGTATAAAAATCTAAACAGTTTATACTTTTGTAACGCTGCGCTTCTCTAAAGCAAAGCGACTACGGTGTCAATGCACTATGATTACTGGTAAGTATTATAATTACATTTTTATGTCCATAAAATCTATCCTAATTAAATAATTACACAAACAAAATAACTTTCAATTTTACAAAAAAAATATTTACGACTCAGATTAAATGTTTACCTGGCCTGGATGCGATTGATGTATTTGAATGAAAGTTTCAAATTAAAAAATAAAAATTTAAAGTCGAAACAATTAATTTTTCAGTTAAGTATATGATTGCCATTTTATTTTTAAGTCAATCCGATTCGATAAATGAACAATAGAAAATTCACGATTTTACACTCGACATATTGATTAGTACTTCGCGTGGATTACAAATGAAATATTTTTTTCAAAGGAATGCTATTTTCTCGTTGGTAATTGTAAACTTTGGAGTTGATTCAGTTAACACTTAAGAACGGTCTAGTCGTTGGACCATAAACTGATTATCTCAACATAAAACCACCTGAAATCCTGATGAATGAACTTTAAATTTAATTAACTCGCTGTTTATCTAAGTCAGTCAATTTTCATACGTTACCAAAGTCCATAATAATTTTCTAAGGCATGGTCCATTCCACCATCCCAACGTAGCCCACCAACACGCTCATCTCTCATTTTTTAGTAGTTTCCTTAATCTTATGAAATTTTTTAATTAGTTCTACAATTTTGTTTTGCTATTGGCGAATCGAATGGCTTACACTTTCATATTTACTAATTAAATAATTTAAATGATCCTAGTAATGTAGGTCATGTATCATTGAATTTCTACGAGGAGGTTTTCGTCATTCGCCTCCTTCTCGGATTTCTTCTTTTTGGACTTTTTCACCTTTTCTTCTTTACCCTCCTTGACATCTTTGTCCTTGCTCTTGTGTTTTTTCTTATGTTTCGAGTTTGTTTCGGAAGACTTTGATTTCTTCGATTTCTTCTTTAAGGCTGGATCCTCCTGATCCTTTGCTTGGGGTAGGTCATCGTCATCCCGTAGAATGACCATGTCTAGATCCAGTAGAGGGGCAGCGTCCTGGATCTCTTCGGGAGGAGTTGATTCTTCTAGCTTTTTGCCCTCCTTCTTCTTCTTTTTTAGGTAGTTTGGGTCAGACTTGCGCGATTTTTTCGTCTTTGCAGGTTCTGGAACTTCCAGAGGTCTGTAGGAAGAAATAAATCAATCATTCAACCTGAACTGAACATTCTTTGAGTCTGACCTTTTTTACAAGACTTACATGTCTAAATCTATATCGAGTGCCCTATGTGGATCATCAGGATGTAAGGCAGACTCTTCCGTGTCAGATATAGTAGCACCTTCGGGCATTTCAATGATTGTATTGACAACGTGAACAGGTTGCTCCGGTTCAGGTTCGGGTTCCTCCACATCCTCTTCTTCCTCTTTGCCTTTACGTTTCTTTTTCTTCTTCTTTCCTCCTTTTTCCTTCTTCCCTTTCTTTTTACTCTCCAGGAGATATTTGTCTGAAGAAGCAAATGATGGGATCTGGAGTGCTACACTCAACTCTAGCTTCTCTATTGGAGGGAGGTCTTCTTCTGGTCCGTTGCTAACCTTCTTGGTTATCTTACTCGAAGAGGATTTCAGATAGTGTGGATTCAGCTCTTGTTCTTGCATTCTCGTTTCCCTCATCTATAATATGAAAATAATTACATTATAAAATTGCTACCTTTGGAATTAGTCTATGCTTTATTTCTAGCTTACCTTTGAAAGCTCCTCCACGGAAGGCTCATATACTTTCTTTTTCTCGCTGGTACCTTGGCCAAAATCTACAACAGTCTGGTTCTTCACAAACACATCCGTAGACTCTGTCGTCTCATCTTCAGAGTCTGAAGGTGGATCATTAATCCAAGCATCCAAGTCAAGACCTTCCGGCACAGGCACTTTCTTCTGAGCCTTCACTGCCACAGGATTCAGCTCGCTGGCAAAGGCAGACGCCAGCTCAGCACTAAGCTCCACAACATCCTCGCCTAAACCCTTGGTTTCCAGTTTCAAGTAGCACTTGATAAAATTATTGAGTGAACCTGCTCTCTCCTGCACTTCCAATTCTTCGGAGGAAACAAAGGGCAAAAGGTATTGCTGAATCTCCTGCAGATTTATCTCAGGCTCAGGGGAGCTCTTCTTAGTATCTGGAATTGGAGCTTCTTCTTGCTGTTGCTTTATCACCTCCACTTCCTCCTTACTTTCACTAGGAGTTACCTCACTTTCCCCCTCCACCTCTATCTTTTCTACCTCAGCTCCAGCACCCACCTCAGCATCGCCATTCGTAATCAAAATGCTTTCAGGATTCTCCTTTTGCAGTTCATCTCCAGGTCCAGACTTTTCTTCATTTGGAGGAGTGGTTGTCGGAGTCTCCTTCTTCGCTTTACTATGACTAGGCAAGAGGTGAGCCAGGATCTTCAAACAGTTTTGTAAGTACACCGCTTGAATATTGTGTGGCAACTGGACCATCTTCGCATCCAGCATGCACATCAAAGTCTTCTTAGGATTTGAAAGGAACGTGCAGTACTCTCCACAAATCCAAGCGGCTGCATAAAGAACCTGCACCATACTAGGTGTTCTAGTGGAGCCCAAAGCCATTCCAAAGAATATATAAGGGTTCTCCAGTAACAAACTCATCTGCTCCACAGCAAATGGTCGGATGGCATGGACTCGGACGGTAACATCCAGCATCTGAGAAGCTACTAAGTGACCATGGCTCAATCCCTCCACTCTGGAAAGCTCCACCAGGACGCTAATATACCTGAGGAAACATAATAGTATGATAAAATAAAAAATGAAACATTTTGAAATTCCAGTTGCTCCAATAATAAGTAATTAAATTACCATTCAAAGTTAGTGATATGTTGGTAATTATTCTGACAGCAAATCTGTATGATCTTCGTGAGCAGCTCGTCTCTGTACGTAGTCCCTTCCGCGTTTTCCATATGGACCATGAGCTTCTTCACTATTTCCATGAGATTCTTCTTGCCCACCATTCCATACAAGAGGTCCAACGCCCGGAGTCTTATGGATTCATCCTTATCCTCCAAGCAACGCATGATCAAGTCCTTATGCGTTTGAACAGATTTGGGATGTGTAGTCAGAATCTTGGACATAGCTACCAATAAAAATATCCTCGTTATAAATCGCATCCTCCAAGGACTTGAACTTCATAAAACTACTCCAAAAATATTAAACTTACCCAGCAGTCCAAGATACTTGAGGTTCTGGTCCGAGTCTTCGATGAGTATTCTGAGCTTCTGGACACACAGCTTCAAAAGCAAAACAAGCCATGCATTGGGTTTTTTAATTGGCTCGGCTACTCTAAATTTACAAGCTTATAAATACCCTATCTTTGTCATTGGTGCGGTCTATTCTACAGTAGGGTCATGGGTCATTTGGTCAAAGGTCAACTAAAAAAAGTACTCCAAAAATATAAACAAAAAGTAGCGTGATTTGTTTTGTTGGAGGGACTCACCTCAATTGATGAATTGTGATTTGGCATCCCTGTTGAAATTGAAATCAGGACTGTATTGGAGTAAAATCAAATAAAATTCCCATTTCAATTCACCCCCAAGCACCGAAACAAACAGCGCATTTGCTCTTTTTACTACGCATTCCATACAACAAGCTCCGGGACAAACAAACAAACTTTAAAAGCGAACGTTTAAATTTAATTTAGTTATTTTTTTAAAGAAAATTTACCCCAGGACTGTACAATCAATCACAAAACAAATTTCAAAATCTAAGAAAATTTTCACTCCATAATGCAAAATGGAATTCGGTGTTTACAGTTCAGTGCAAAAAGTCATTGTTCTGTATGATTTCTGGACTTTGCAGAGTTAGTAAAATTTTTAAAGCCATTCAATGTCCACGTGCTACAGCTACACCGACTTCCATCATGCAGTTCCCCAAAACTAACTAAGACTTTTTAAGAGAATATGGCCCCAGAGCAAAGCCATGCATATCACAGTGACAATGATATCATGACATGATAAGAACAAGTGCGCATTCATTGTTCGACTACACAAGAGAATCGAGTAGAATGTAGAATTGTAGAAGGGAACATTTTTTGAAACTGACCCAGTTGGAAACTCAAACTCAAAATGACTTTTAATGTTATGGTCACTTACCTGCGATCACCGTGTTGATGCATTCGTACAGGAGGGACATGGCTGATGTGCTGGAAGAAAAGAAAAATACATTTTTCTAATTTTAATTTAACGGCAGGTGGCTTTAAAAAGCAGAATAGTAATTGTGCAAATACGATAACTACAAATTACAATTACACCAACCTGTGAATTAAATTGGTCAGTGGCTCGATTAATTTCTTTCCTAAGCGTGGCTCTAAGGGTGTCAAAGCTCCAAACTGAGGACAAAAAAGACAAGGACTCGTTACATTATTGTAAATATTTTTAAATTTGCAGGTTAAGAAATTACATTAAAACAGAACAGACTAGACGTTGACTTGACTTAAAACCAAGAACTATTTTAGGCTTTAATTGTGTTTCAGCATCAAAAACTACCACAAGTATTAGAGCAGAGGTCAAGAGACTCTAGATGGCAATGGATTTTGGAGGATGAATACCTCATGATAAGTTTAATCAGTGGATCGGCAAGCTGCCGGCCAATATTCGGATCGACCATTGTCATACGTCCAAACTGTTCCGATCCGATAAGTAGTAATAAATAAATATTTTTTGGATATTGAAGTCAGTTTTCCTCCAAACAAATTGACCTTACCAACTTTATTATCTTGATAAGCATCCAGTTATTAGTGGATGTAGTCATAAGCTTAAAGAATACGGGAGCGAGGCCCAAGTAATTCTTTGGATTTTTCCGCGCCAGCTCACATATCACATTAACTGCTGCGGACTGAACACCAGGGTCTGGATCCTCCAGTTTCTCCTTGAGCCTGGGGAAGGCGGGTCGTAAAGCGTCTGGATACTTTAGGAAGATCTTATACAGCATAAGGACACCTTTTTTCCGTAAATAAGGTTTAGTTGAAGACAGCTAGATAAAAGTATTTAAATATTATTAAAATGCCCAATCTTGATAAGCTCTTCAGGTTTCAATTTATCTTATCTCACCAATATCATAATATCGTTTGACAAGTCTCTAGCGAGGTCCGGACTCACGAAACAGGACAAGGCGGAGAGAGCGACTCCAGCTTCGTACTGGTTCTGGCTACTTAAGTCCTTCCGGATCATGTTTGTAGTGAGCATGAGCATCTCCAGGTCTGCGTGGAACGACTGGGATGCCGCCAAGTACCCTATACGTTTATGCGTGAATTTGGACGAACTCATCACTTCGATCACATTGAAGCCCGCCCAGCTAATATCATAGCCCAGCATTTGAAGCTAGTAAAAGAAAAACATAAGCCTATAAATTATTTCCAAACTTAAATAAGAACGTAAATTTTTTATGGAAATTCTTGTTTCAAACTTACATAAGCCAGTTTTGTGACGGCGTTTGCCTTAACCTGCATATTGTCTTGGCGGAGCTCCACCTTAATTTCTTCAATACATTGAGCGATATACTTCGACTGAAACAAAATATAATTATCAAGTTTATGAGGCCATTTTAATTAAATTCAAGATAGTAAATTAATTCATTATTTTTTTATAAGTTCACCTCATTTTCCTTATTATTCCGGATACCGCGCACCAGGTCCGTCAAGTTCTTATCGAATATGCGCTCCAGATTCCCCTTGACCTTTTTCAGAGCCATTGTACTACCTAAACTTTAAACTGAACCCTGGACTTGAAATCAGAACACCACCTGCACTAAGCTAAACTAATTAATAATATCAATATCACCACTCGAGTAAACTAAAGCATTAATTAAACTCAAACCCTTCGACATTTCATAATATCAACATTGGACCTAAATTCAAATTAAAGTCCATCCCCACCAAAAATATCTAAGCATCTTGGTTGAGCCTTAGAAGAACTAACTAAAATAATAAATAGAGAGCAATTAACCAGTCCTTAGCCCTCGAACTGTAAACATTTTTCAGAAGCACAGACAGATGTTATCTGTGTGATGTAAAAATTAAGTTTTTAGGTAAACACCAACACTGGACTTGGTCCACGACCACATTCTATTTCTACTAGGTGGATTAGAAGGAAAGGGTTGGACTCTGTCTACATTTTAATACAAACTGTGATTATACTTAAATGGGTAAATAATGTAAACCACTCGAAGAAAGTCCTCCTCTCCGTAGTTTCTCGTGACCAAAACTCAGGACACGCAAACCTTACGAGGCTTAGAATATCTCAGGATATCTGATCGGCATAATTCATCATCACATCACTCACTCTCACCACCATTTACCATTTTCTAGCATCATCTTACAGCTTTTTAATAATAAGCCATAGAAAATTGTATTTTCTTGTGACAAATGAAGCCTGCTCTAACATTCTGTCTGATGAATCTCTGTTCTGTTATGATCTGATCTTGTGAACACTTTAGTCATATCACAAAAATTATGAATTTAGGCCGTGTGTGTTCTTTCTCTTTTTTTCTCTACTCTTCCATATGTTGACAAGAGCTGACGGATCAAGAAAAAAAATGTGTATGTGCAGAATAACAGAATGCTGTAAGCTGTAGTATTATGAACCTAAATCAAATCTTTTAGCTAAAGTGTATCTTCAACAGGATATGGTCATGGTATGGTCTTAAAAAATACTTGCCTGCAACCTGCATTAAAAAAAAGAGTTTGTACTGTTATTATCAGAAGCAGAGGGTGGTAAGTAAATTAGCTTTCTAGAGAGTTAAAGTTGAACAACAGATTTTATTTCATATGGCATGCGGCCGTAACTCTTCATTAAATAGCCCAACCTGAAAATCTGGTATCCATCGAAGTAAGTTAAATCGGCATAACTTTTAGTGCATGACATGATTTATACATTGACTTGCATTGACTGGTTGGAAATGAGGGGAAATACAAGGGAAACTGTCAATACCACTTGTTCTTTTTAATTTCATAGCCTGAAGTTAAATTAGAGAGTTAACGATATTTACTATATAAACTTTCATCTCATGAATGATCTCATCGCATCGTGTTAAATGCTACACTACTGCCATCAAGTTGAGTTATGAAAAACTTTCCGGCAAGCTAAAAAACTGTTCGAAGTTGCCGAGTGAGAGAGCAACGAACGGGCAAAGTAACTTTTCTTTGTTTGGTTTTTGGTAGACAAGCAAAAGAATTGCAAAAAGCAAGTGAGTAATTTAATCGTTTTAAATTATTTGAACACAAAAATAAAAAAATCATTTTTTCGCAACAATATTTCACTCAATTCTGCACAGTTCAATTTTCATTATTAAGAACATGTTGGTCTACTGTGTGAAAGTCTGCTAAGGTCCAGCCCACATATTTCAGCCATGGATTGAAGCTTATCGGCAACCCTCACCGCCAATCTCTGGCTAAACGTGAGCTGGGTAAACCTATCCACAATAGATCCGTCTAGACCAGGGCATTTGGCACAAAATTGTGAATCACATCGTCTGTAATGATGCACGAACCCAAATTTCCAAGGCGTGCGGACGATATTAGATCCATTGGCGATTTTCCAGAGAAAATGGTTGCCAGCTTCAATAGCCACGTCGGGGTTGCAAATATACTTGGACCTGGACAAATAGGTTTCGAGAAGTAGTGCACCAAAGTTAAGATATGTATAGAAGTAGTTTTGAGGGTATTATCATTATTAAGTAACAAGGGTTTTACCTTAATCCGTGTTTAAACATCTTCGGGGACCTTCTCGTCTTTCTCGCTGTTACTAAATAATTACTCACACTTTCCGCTA
>JAANSQ010001851.1:0-13664 GCA_036850885.1 Lepidocyrtinus dapeste | reverse complement strand
TGTGTAGTAAAAGTTAGGCGATGATGCTTACGAACAAGTAGACTATAAAATGGAGTTAGATTAGAACCAACGTATATTTGTACTTCAACATGCAATTTGGATGCGTTCGGTCAAGCAATCCAGAGTTGATGCAAATACACAACTAGATTACTAAATTCGCAGCGGCATCAAAATCATTCGTATCGAAGGTGATCACTCAGATTCTATTTAGATTCTGATCTCTTAATAAGCAATCTAATAAGCTATGGTAGATCTTTGTAAAAAATATCTGTATTCTTATAAGAAATTCGTGGAAGCTTTCATACATTGATACCATCATAATTAAGCCGCTTATAATTACCGACTTTCATATTTCTAGTTTCATTACGTTTTGTTTGTACTCTTTTAATTACCTACTTTCCTTGTTTGTCTTGTTTTATGTTTTCTAAAAATTAGGTTCAACCTTTCCCGCACACTGCTTTACTTATGAAGTGAAGGATTCTGTTCTAGAACTATGCAGCATATTGTAAAATCCTAATACGAAGAGTACCTTAAAAACTAGGCAAGAATAAAATATTTATGCACGTTTTGTATAAGTTGCTAGAAAAGAAAGTACATGACCTACTTGAAAACTAACTGGTTGCCATCTACTAATTTTTCTTTTCATGTAATCTCCCTAACTAGCTTTCTGCTCTTGGGCTCAAGGAATACTTTATCAAAAAAAGGTGAAACTAGCCAAGTTTGTTTACACCTTCTACTCAACAACACAAGGTACATTGTTTAATATTCAGAGGCTGTACTACCTCTGCTAGTGCACGAAGAAAGGATTGTGTAACGCAATCAATCTTGGTTTGGAAGGCTTGTTCTTTTGTTCCGAATTTCTCACATGGAAATGCTGAAAAAACATTTTTATAGGGGGTGTGTGCACAAGAAGCTATGCAAACTAAAATTGCTTTCTTGTTACTAATTAAAAATTTTGAGGACTAATTAAAGTAAGCTAACCTCTCAACAAGCAGCCTACTTTCATTATTTTGGAGGAAGCAATCTCCTCTTAGAAAGTTTTTTCGTAACAAGCAGAATTTGCACATCTGTTGCGACATTCTTTTGCGTTTTTGTTTCTAGCGGAAAGCTTCGTTGCTAGCGCATTCATTAGTGGTGATGAATTTTCATTAAAATAAATATAAAGTCGGGAGGAAAGTACACTTAAGAGAGGAAAAATGGATCAGGGAAACTTATTGACGTGATTTATATAAGCTTCGTAGGCTAAAATTAGGCGAGAGAGGAAAATGCAAATAGTAATTAATACAAATGCTTTCACATAACATTAAAGAGAGTAAAATGGAGATATATTTGCTGTCATGCGGAAATGACTTTTTCATCTCGTATAGAAGAAAACACCGGTCGGTGGGAGCAGAATGGTATGATACTGATAAAAGCAATTATTTTGTCGGTAGAAATTTCATGCCTTGTTCCATTTTAGTTCTCTTGTCTCTCTCCCTTCCTCTGATTGCCATGACTTTGAAGAAAGCAATACGCTTCAAGAACAGTGGGAAGGCCAGTACACATCTGTTTCATCTGTTTCTATGCGCATTCACACCTTCGTCCACATTACATCAGAGAGAAAGGAAAAGTGAGAGTATGTGTCTAAGCGTGTTACCAAATGCTTACATGCCTCCTCGCCTCCCTTCAACAATGAAGTAGGAGGGAAGCGCAACTTTGTGTAGTGGTTACTTCTAATGCGAAATGAAAGACGGTAGCGATACGCTCCCTGATCTTAAGATTAGGTAAGAAAGAAGCAGCAGGGAACACGTCGTGTTTGTATTCTTTGTCTAATGAAATCTACTCTGATGAACGTCGGTTACCAAAGCTTTTTTGTCTGATACATGTTGCTTACCAAGTTACTACCTTTTCTTCCGTAGATTAGGTAAAAATATGCAAACATGTATGAAGTAACAAAAGAAATACTCCTGATTTTCATACCATCCAAATGTGCAACCGTTCCTTTCAGTTAGGGTTTCTGCTTTTTAATTCATTCATAAGCNTCATTCATAAGCAGTGAGACGGAACGGTGAAGTGAAAAAGAAGAGTTCTCTTCTTCAACATCCAAAGCAAAACTTTGCAAAAATATTTTCGTTGAGAACTCTATAAGCGCTACTGAGAAACTTAAATGTACAATACTTCAGCGTTATGACTTTTTAAGAGTAAAAATTTTCAATTATTTTAACATCAATGCTCGCGTTGCCAGCAAATGTTTTGAAATTGCAATCGCTAGCAAGTTCTCTGCCACAGACGTAAAAAGTTGATTAGGATCTCTTTATGGGAAAAAAAGTTTTTGATGTAGAATGACACTCAGAGTCTAAGCAAAGACTTTGAAAATGTTGGAATTTATTTTTGCTTTCTCCATTCTTTGGTATGGTAAGGCAAGCAGAATAATGCCTTTTATAATAAAACCTGAAAATGACCTGTTGGAAACGGATAAAAGATTATTTGGAGGTGATATGCTATTATTACAATTTCATGCTATGCTAAGCCCCGTAAAAGTTGATTAGGATCTCTTTATGGGAAAAAAAGTTTTTGATGTGGAATGACACTCAGAGTCTAAGCAAAGACTTTGAAAATGTTGGAATTTATTTCAGCTTTCTCCATTCTTTGGTCTGGTAGGATAAGCAGAATAATGCCTTTAATAATAAAACCTGAAAATGACCTGTTGGAAACGGATGAAAGATTATTTTGAAGTGATATGCTATTATTACAATTTCATGCTATGCTAAGCCCCGTAAAAACTACAGTTTTAATCGCTCATAATGCACATTACGAGTGCTTAATTTGTGAAGGAATGACGCACTACAATTCTCATTAAATTTCGTAAGAGCAGTTTTGGAATTAAATATTGAGGCATGCTATTTTTATCTTAATGTGGGATCACGATGTGTTTGGTGATTACGCTCTAGCAAAAGAATGACGTAAATTACGAGAAAATAACCTTGTACTTGTGGCTCGCACAGTTTAGTGCTGAGAAAGTTTGTTAAAAAAGGTCTGAGTTTAAGGAGCTATTTGTACACATTTTCAAGTGGACCTGAAGTTGACATTCGAATTCAGCAGTACAAAATGAAATCATAAATAACCAACTACCCAAGCAATCTGCTTGTGCAATACAGAATATTTCTGTAAATTTGTGAGCTTTTGTGTTACAATCTACGCAACATTAAAACAGAGGGAAGAAATGCCTAAGGTAGTTACTCACTTTGCTGGTGGCAGTGGCAGCTCATGCCACTTGAACTGTAATGTTAGAGGCACGCAGCGTGAGATAAAAATAAGAGTAGCGAAAGCTGCGAAAAGAAAAAGTATTTTTCAAAAACTTTCTCTAGCAAGTCTTATCTTGGTGAAAATCTTAATTGAAAATAAGCTCGATATACGGCATGCATGAAAGTTCTCTGCTATTATATTCAGAGACCGAGAAATTCTGTTTCTTGTTGAAGCTAAAAAAAAGAAAGATATGGTTCAATCGGAGTGACTATGATTACGTAGCTGCATTCAAGTTTGCGGAGAAAGCGGATACAAAGAGAACTTCCGCTTTTATTAAAAATCATTCAGAAAATGTTGCTCTAGTTATACTGTAATTTTGTTATAAAGCTGGAAAAAATTTGGATGAATGTTGTAGGCAAAAGTGTACATCCCGTTTTTGCTTTCACCCCTACACTTTTTCAGAGAAGGTTACATTGCGTGTAACCCAAGTGGTTCTACAATTGCTAAGGTTTTCAGTTCCCTAGTAGCCATGAATAATAGCCGTCAACTGGAAGAACAATGAATCTTAAACGCTTGCCCTTTTCTTTTAATATTTTTTTTTGTCTCGTGAAATTATGTATTTCATCTTGTGTGTACGACTCGCATTATTATCGGCGCCTATCCGGCTGAATTTGGGATGACACACGAAACAATAGTGTCAACCGTATAAAATATGTGGTGGTGAGGTAACAAAAAACAGCGAGCTGATATTATTTCAGGAATAAAATACTTGTTGTGTATATTCATGCATATTGCGTGGAAGTCATAGCGATTTAGATATTACAGATATGGATGCATGCCAGACTTGCATGCATTTGAGAACAAATGTGTACACATTGATCATTCATTTATCCAAGGTTTTTGGTTTTCTCCAGCGAGACATTTATTACTTGAGTGTCACGCTGCTGCTGCTGTCACTTCATCCGGTTTTATGGTGACGTTCACGCTGTCCCTTTGAATGCAACACCCCGTAACAGTATATTCCTTTTGTTGACCTATGGTCTAGACTAAGCATTAATGTATTCAAGATAACATAGCGTGTCAAAACATTTGTAACCTAATAAGCAAATTCGTGTTTTGAATTATAATTCAGAATATTGTACAAATTATAATTTGAGTAAAACATGTATTTATGTAGGCTGGCGTTATAAAAATAGTATGTAATCTCAACGTTGGAAGTCACGATGTGCAGCAATGTTTAATTAATTCTAATTACAACGTGGCTCTTAATTTTTTTCCAGGTAATGACTGGCGAAGATGGTTGGCCTAGCTCTGGCCGACCGCATCATATGTTCGGTCGATGAGTCAACAAAGTCTAATCGGCCATGCGACAGTGGAGAGGTCGCCTTCCTCTCCTCCTCCCTTCTTCTCTTCGAAAAGATGGTTGTCGACATCTAGGACTGAGTCACCCAGTCCTCCTCTCCATAGCCCTTCTTTGCATTGTCCAAGGTAAGCTAATTCCCCAGCCATAAAAACCTTTACTCAATTTAGAATATTTTTGGCTTAAGAAAAATACGGGATCATGATCTTACCCAAGGACATATAAATGAATGATGGATGCAATCAAGAAAAACTACTAGATAAAGAAGAGCAAGCAGCCATCAATCATGCCAAAGTAACTGTATCAAGAAAGACAAGATAAAATAAGCTCATTTTATTTTTGAACATTGTTGTGATACAATAGGGAGTAACTTCTTTAGTCGTAATATTATTGCAACATTCATTCAGCAAATTACTTTCTGTCACTCACACAAAAGGGTAATATTTTTCAAGAAATTCCTACGCTGACTTTTTTGCAGTCTGGAAACATATATCAAGTACCATTCCTTTGTATATCTTGTGACACATATTCAATTTTAGTTGCATTTTGTGACTACAACTAAGATTCATGATCATGATTTTCATTTACTTTCTACTTCACCAAAGTAGTATCATGCAAGCAGTTTCCCATTGTATGAGACTATGGAACTATCTAAAGTAGATTTAAGTTTATTGAATGATTTCCCCATTTTATCGATTTTGCACTAGAAACATCTGCCAATGTATCAAAATGCTGGATGTTGGATGTATAACTCTTCCTTCGATTTGCTGGCATATCAAAATTGAAAATCATTGAGAGTTGAGCATTTCAGCGAAAAAATATAAAAAAAGCGAGCAAGAAAACAGCGTGTAGCCTTTTTTCGTCTATCAAACCGTATAGAATGTCTGAAACCTACCCATTAGATATTTTATACGCTTTTGTCAAACTATGATATTACCCAAGTTTTCTATCCAGAACTACTTGAGACTTTAAGAAAAAATGCTGCTTTTGAAAGTTATCTGCATGCAATCATGGAAAACTCAATGAATTCAGTAACCGTTTTGAAACACTGAACTAAAGCATCGAACCAAATCATTTTTTAGATACCAACTTCTTTTTTCGCCGTGCCTACTTACTTACATCCAAGCTGGAAAATTATTGCCAAAAAATCGTACTAGGATAAAAATCATTTTTAAGGAAAGCGAACAGAAAGCAATCCCTCGGCTGCTGTAAGTTCTCAGGTTGAGTTTAGTGTAGCCTGAGATAGGGAAAAAATCCAATATATCTCATAAATCATATCGTAAAGGCAATCATTATTACATCCGGAAAATATAAAATGTCAAAGCAGTCGCAGTTTCTTTTCTTTTTGCAGTTTCGGGGAAAAACGATCTGCGTGTTACTGCATATCACCATACCAATTTATAACTCCTGGAGGGCTTTATAAAACTTTAGTTGTTTTTGGTCCGAATTTTTTTCCAGTGCTCCACATCGCTTTTATAATGATACGTGTAAATGAAATGGTACATACCTTGACTTGACTCAACAGTAAAGAAAAGTTCTTGCTTTTTTGAAAGAACTACAGTGAAATATCTATGGTTAAAACTGAAGTGCGAAGTGAATGAAACAAAAAATATTGCCCCCATTTCATTAGAATTGCTGAAAATATTAGTTTTTTTTGCAAACGGTAGTAGTATGTAATGTAGTAAAAAAAGAAATAGTGTACAGTATGATTTACTCAGGCAAGTTCTTTTTCATCAAATCAGATCATAGTTGAATGAACGTGCACTTGAGTGGAAAAAATTAATCACGTAAGGAGCCAAGTGGATTTTCCAGATTGCTCAGATTTCCTTCTTTTAATGATGAAAGTGCATGTACTAAAGGAATACGTACAATGAGAGAAAGCTCTTGACTTTCTTTTCTTTCATTTTGGCCGACTTAATTTGAGCGTGTTATGGTTTGCATGGCTCATAAGCTCTGCTTGAACCCATGCTAACAAATTGATGAAGTAACTCAAAGAAAAACTAAACTTGAGTAAATTCGCTTGGTCTATTGTTATAGATTTTGTCGGTCTTTTTAGAAAATTGATTTTTTAATGCTCAGCAAAATAATGAGCAATTGACTGAGCATTTTGCTTAAAGTTTTAATTGTACGTATGAAAACTTGGGCTTGTAGTTGAGTTTGGTTCAATAAAATTTTCTACTGTCAGTCTATTTCAACTGGATTTAGTTACAAATTGAAAAGGAAAATGATTTGTCAAGCTTCAAAATCAACGTTTTATTAGCTCAGGTATACAAGAAAAAGTCATTAAAACTTTATATTTTAGAGCTTTAGGATTTCCTAAAAGTCACTAAGAAGGCAACAATTGCCTTTTTTGCTTCCCATTAGGAAGGTTTAATGAGTGCATATGCGTGGAAAGTTTATATATGCACAATATAATTAAATATGCGATATGCCGTTTTAAATTGGGGTTAACTCAAAGTTAACTACCTTTTAGAAACGTATTTCTTTGGGAGCAGAAAATCGTAAAAGAGAAATAAAATGCTTGAAATTCCCCTCAAACAACTTCAAAACGATATTAGGGACTCCAACAAGCTAATTTTTGAATTTACAAATTAGGTATACCATATCATTAGTCATGTACATGTGTCATTAAAGGCTCAATATTGTCTACAGGAGGGCTTGTAAAAAGGAATTCCGAGTGGAACGTGCTTTCTGTATTACGTAAATGTAGAAGACTCCACGACAGGTCATAAGTCAGTAACGTAAAGCATGCAACTAGCGTCTAAAACAACATTCATTTTATCCTTCGTCTACCTACGCCTAAGACCTTTCACACTGGAAAAAATCGTTGCTATTTTTTATTTCTTCCAAGACGGAAGCTTTTTCTGCTTTCCCAAAACACTAATGCCTTCGGTAAGGCTGTGTACAGGAAGCCTGTAAGTTTCGACCAACGGACATGCATGCAACGCACGGGGAAAGCATAAAAATAAATATGGTGACTTGCACGCTTCTCCGAAACTTCTGACAGCGTATTTTTTCAATGTTACCTAGAATTGATTAGTATTCCTCGCGTTGCATTTTTTATGCAGGTTTCAGTTTTACTTATAGCTTTCTCCCAGGAAAATGTATACTCAGCCCTAGAGACTGCTTTGGAGTATTGTCTGCATTTTATTTAGGCTCTTCTACACATCCTCTATCTAGTTACGTCAAACAGTATTAACTTCAAAGTAAATTGTACCTTTTCTTAATTACATAGCTTGTTCAATCATAATCAATGTCTACAGTAGACCTAAATGTTCATTTGTTCCTAAAGCGTTTCGCTGTTTTCCCCAAACTAATATTAGTGTTAGGTAAGTTCAATTTCTGGTCATTAAATCCACAAGAGTGAAACCCACGATGAAAAAAATCAATGAGAACTTGTGCATGTATTACACGGGAGGAAAATAAAAGCATATTATTTCCAATTTCACTGGGCCTCAAGCATGAGCAGGATATTACATATGTATACTTATCCCAGAACAAAATCTAGTATTTGGTTTATAAATGGGAAGCTATGAAATAAATATATGAAACGAAAGAAATCATATGGAAGCAAACATAAATTGGCCAGTTATTGCATTTGGGAAGGACCACTTTATTAGATAATCTTCAAGGATATATCTCAAGTATCTCAAAGTAGAATGAACTGATAGAATCTTACATGGTACGTAGTTATTTTTACTTTTATGGAAGAAACTGGATTATAAAAAATTGTTTCAGTGTAGCCAGCCCAGGCGTCCACCTAGAAGGGAAAGCTTTGACAAAATTTGTTGGTGGAAGTTATTGACGTTTATGATACTATCTTTTGTCCTCATCTCTATTAGAATCATCTCTGGAATGATCATGACGATCATAACAATCATTTCCTTTTTTAGTGTAGTCCATAGGCGAATCACTAGGAGCGTAGTTTCCTTTGAGGGAAAGCTTGTTACAAGCAGTGAAGGCGTAGATTGAGATCAAATTCATTTTTTCTAATAAGAGACCTTGGCTCAACAGACAAGCACAAAAGTAAAAATGATAGGGGTTGGTATCGTTGGAAAACTTTTGTATGGAAGTGTACTGGACAGAGAGTAAAAAAACTACAGAGAAAGACAAAAAAAAAGTGCTTCATTACTGGAATATCATAGCTTTTAGTAGTAGGCATTTCCAGGGAAAATGTAGTTTGGAAAATGTTGGCGAACTTGTCAGAAAAAGGAGCCGGAGAGAAAGGTTTCAACTTCTATGAAACTCTGGTATGCATGCGAGCTCGTTGGCTTTTTTGTGAAGACAATTCTCTGTTTCTTTTTTTAGTGTAATGTTACGACCAAAAAGTGCAGGTTGTATGGCGTGTAGTGATTAGGGTTGAAGGCATTCTTTTTGGCCGTGACCACCATGTTTTAAGCTGTAGGCAACACAAAGAAAGAGTCCCTTTCTAGAGTATGGCTAGGCTCTATAATTGTCAATTTATTTCCGTCGGCTCGTTCTAAACGTTTGGGAGAAATAATGGTAGGCTCTTTTTTTACTGCTGGTGGACGTATAAGATTGGATTTTTATGACCCGTCATCTCCGATGTATTTATACCTAAAACTGTCCAACCAAGACAAAAAGATTAAGCTTGAAAGTAAAAACGACTAAAGGAATTTCCAGGATATTCTAGAGTCTAATAAAGAAAGACACATTGAAATTGAGGAGAATGCACTTTCTCAACGGACTCTTCATGGGTAAAATGTTTTGGAAACTTTGGTTTGTGGAAGTATGTCTCTTTGGTCGATATTGGAAAAGGGTAGAAAACAATAGGTATAGCTTTACGCAAAGTTGCTTAGGCACTTGGGCTGTGGAATGATTGAAGGACGCACAGCACGCATCGTTATTATTAGCGTAAATACTTGCGGTAGAATGACAAGATAATCATATAAGTTGCTACTAAAGTCAGCTAGGTTAAAATAGTGACTAAAGTTAACGTATCATAAGCGGTTGTTTACTTAAAAGATTGTTCTTTTCCTTGGGGTCGATTCAAAATAATTTTTTTTACCTGACAGGCGGAAATATATTCTGGGAAATCAGTAGGGGAGTCAGGTAATGTAATGAAATGTCTAGAAGATGAATCTTCCCTCGTTGGTGACCTTCTCCCTTTGCTTTTTTAGTGTCATTACCTCTTTACTTATATTTTCTTACCAAATGACATGAGGCTTTTTGTTGATGGCTCCTTCCACGACGGAGTAAAAAAAAGTTAAGAAGCTTGGTTCTTGTTCCGAGTCGTATTACCTGCTCTAAGTATACAAAATGGGGAAGCTACTTTAAGAATAATGTGTTTATTTTCATGGATGCTCTAAATCGGAAAGAATCATTTTCATTCCATGATAAATGTGTCAAAAGAAAGAAGGGTGGAAAATCTTGGTTGTACTGAAAACTATCTAAAACACTGAATAAAGGTAGAACACGCAACGAACTCAAAATTTTAGACGTTTTTCACTACCTTTTACTTTAATTTGGTAAATAGTCTTCGATTGACTACTCCTGGTTCAAAATTTCCTGGAATCATGGGCTTGTCTATCTTTTATCAGATATAAAATCCACTTCTAAGTTAAAATATTTACTACACAGTTCTCTTTAGGCTTCAAAATAGTTAAACTGAATGTACAACATAAATTTAGATTATCCGAATGAAGTACAGAGGATTCTTCAAAACAGTTTTATATTTCATAACCTATTTTGCATAAAACAACCGTAAACTTTCACTTTTCTGTATAAAGAGGAACAACTTACAATAAAAATGTATACATCATTTCTATATTTGCATGAGAAAAATCCTCAAGGATGCTACATAAAAGAATAAAAAATTCAAAAGGAAGTGACGCACTTGTTCTGACGTGATATGAAAATCGTACTACGGTGGATTTTCAATCCCAAATTAAGTCTGTGATATGGCTTAAGCCCATTGGCTTGATTTCATCATTATTTTATTTTCTATCAAAAAGCAAAACTTCTTAAGCATAAGCTATAAATAGTTTCAGTTTGTTTAGATACTGGTATCATCTTCCCTCATGTCACCAACTGTCTTTCTTTTTTGTTTAATAAATACTTGGGAGAAAGTGAACGGATGTATTAGCATATGTATGCTTACTCTTGTGCATTATGTGTATTTTATAGAGGAATGTAACGAGTAGAATGATTTCCATTTAAGGAAATCGCTTTTCTACCCCAATTCTGATTGTATCATGCAACACTAAAGGCAAAAGTTACGAGAGTCTTTCTATGAATATTTAAGAACCATTTTATGAATAAAGTTTCGTTTTAGAGAATATTATGTTTTCTTGATTCATTCGTGAAGTCTCTATGCTGAAACATTATGCAAACTCTTTCTTCCCTTGACTTTTCTCCTGTCATCTCAAGTCTCCCGTTAGAGCTTCACTATAAATTTTGAAAGAGGGAGAGGAAATGAAATGGATGTCAAAATAAATGTGACAGTTTGTTTTTCCTAAGGACTTGAAAAAAATGTCATCGCCTACGTGAACTTTGTTGATTCTTTTCCTAGTAATATTTGTGAAATTGTTATCTTCTTTAATATTTAAATAGATGTTACAACCCGTATAAAGTATTAGTAAGAGAACCTGAGTGGAATAAAAATTCCAAATTGAACCTCATTCATTTCAGCTCACATAATATCCCAGTTTTTGACAGATATTTTTACTCACTCAAACGAACTTCCCTTGAAGATGGGGAAGTGTGTATGCGTTAGACATTAAGGACGTGGCCTGGCCTGGAGTAAAACGATACATTTCCTTACACATTTGGGGTAATAGAGGATAAATGAAAAAAAGTGACGCTTGCTGACGTACGTCGTAGCTTATATACTCTTGAATGTTTACTGTGATAATGATAAGTCTAAAGTAATCATAACAAATCTGTTTCAAACTCTAAAGAGTGTGTACTTTGAGTCTACCAAGTAAAAATGGAACCGTTCCAGATATTCGTCCTATATTTCCATGAAGCCTTTAGAAACTTACTTTGACTGCTCCGTAAAAATCAGTATGGAGATGAATTACTTCGTGGAAAAAATAACATGTTCTATGGATTTTTTATACCCATACAGTGATACGCTGAACTAAGAAGGCACATTGACTAACACAATTCCATAAAACAAAATTCTTCTAATATTTTTATGATCGACCTTTTTGCTGGAAGTGTTCCAGATATTCGTCCTATATTTCCATGAAGCCTTTAGAAACTTACTTTGACTGCTTCGTAAAAATCAGTATGGAGATGAATTACTTCGTGGAAAAAATAATGTGCTCTATGGATTTTTCATACCTATACATGGATACGCTGAACTAAGAAGGCATACTGACTAACACAATTCCATAAAACGAAATTCTTCTAATATTTTTATGATCGACCTTTTTGCTGGAAGCATCCCAAGAAAAATCACACGCCTTTTTTAGAACTGATCAGAAAAGATTTTTGCACCAAAAAATCCGATTGGTGTGGAACAAAGTAAAGTAAAGAAAAAGCAAATAGCTAAAGTTAGAAAGCCTGGTGAAACCTGACTTGACATTGGGAGAGGCTTTTGGATAAGTCAACCCTTGTTCGTTTCTTGGGTGAAAGTTTTCCAACGATATTGTTGGTTTAGGCTTTTAGTGTGATTCTGCATGCATTGAATACGTTATTATAACTTGGATGAAGGAATCTTGAGTCCATATTTCATTGGATTGTACATGTATTTCTACTTTATCCTCAAGGCGAATCCAGAAATAATATTTGAGTTGTATTACGTTCGTGCAATGTAGATATGCAGTTCGGATGTCTCCCTTATAGTGATGATTTCTCTTTGCCCCGAAGAAAGTGTATATCTTTTTCTAGGTTCTCACAGGTAATGTGAAAGACAGGTTTACCATGGAAATTTTGATATTTGATGTTTTGCACAACATATGTAATAACATTAGTGTGGAACACATTTACCCAAATAAAAATATTGGTTTTGTTCAGTTTTCCTAGGAAAGTCAGAAAAGGGGTGAGAATGTAGGAAATATCTTAAAAAGGATTATATTCTCACTTATCAAAAGGTGAAAAGCTTGACGCGTCTCCCCACTTTTGGGAATTAGTTTTGCGTGTGAGAGTGAGGAGTTGAAGAGGAGGAGAAAGAGAGGGGATCAGGTTGGTAAATATAAAAGTTGGAAAAATGCACCTTTTTTTCGTTTCACTATTCTTAGGAATAACTCTTACAAAGAAAAGAGGAAAAAAAGGGACGATTTTGGAGGAAAAAATAAGTCTTTTTACTTTTCTTCGGTTTAAGCTCCATTATCTATGGGATTTGACTTAAGCTTTCAAGTTTTCTTCTCCTTTGCTTTCCCTTTCTCATATTCATCTTGCATTAATATCTTTAATAATACTTCAGTATTACTTACGTTATAAAGAGTCACGGATTGCATAATAACAGTTTTATTTAGGGAGGAGTGGGATGATGTGGAGAATATGAGATGGAGTCTTTCTTCACGGCCGTTATTTCCACACTCTAGTTACTCTGCTTGAATCACAGATAAAGATAATGTCTTGAGATGCTATGGCGTCTCAGATCCTCGTGAGTAATATGCAAACTGTGCATAAGCATCAAACCAAAAACCCAAAGGATAATGGAAGTTTTAAATTTTTATCGCGATGGGGAGACTTGAAACTAGGAAAAATCCTTCGAAACAATATTGTTAGCTTTTTTATTTTCTGACATGTTTTGTTATTAAGCTTCGTAAAGAATTACCCTCCAAAATAAAAAAATACTTTGCAACTATTTTCCAATTGAACATGTTGGTCTTCCCAAAATGGTGGAAAAAACTGTTGTACGAAATTATAACAGCGGAAAACATTAATGTCGTAGAATTTGTTACAGAGTTACAGAGTGGTGTGAAGCCAGAGCTGAACATTTACATTTTTTATCACAACTCCAACGTTTCCCACTTTGCATTTGCATTCTTATGAGTTTCTCTTGAAATGTCAAAAGACAAAGTGTTTAAGGATGCATCCAAACATGAGCTTTTTGCTTTTTCCTTGTGATGTCCATTGGAATAAAGTGTATTTTCATGGTTGAAGT
>JAANSQ010001850.1:0-13670 GCA_036850885.1 Lepidocyrtinus dapeste | reverse complement strand
ACCCATTCTTTACCTTATCTATCCCATTGGAAAGAAATGAGAGTATGTTCTTTCAACCGGGTATATAAAAGCTTTACTTTTTTTTTATTAAAATGGCAATGACGACGGAGGTTTAAATAGTAAATCATCGTGAAATATATTTTTATTGATTTAGGTATATTACTCCATATAATATGTATAAGGTACGATGTCATTCCTTAAAATTAGTTTTTTTTATCTCTCTCTCATCATCAAAGTAGCATAATTCATAATTAATTACTCCCTCTAATATTTATCCAAGTGTGTAATTTATGTATATTCGCATCATCATCATGTTTCACATTTTTTAGGTAGGTATATTATGCTTAGGTAATTAAATAAATACGTAAAAACTCCTCCTCCCCATTCATCTCCATGTTTCACTCTCCCAAGCAATGTCGCGTTCAATTAATATTTTAGCGAAATAACAAACTTTCCTCGCGTACAAACATTTGTAATTGGAAAGAAAAACTATATAACAGTAGTAAGTGATGATAGCATATAACAAAAATTACAAAAGATAATCATAATTTTAATTGTTACAGTAACCAAAAAAAATATAACAAGTATATTGATTTGAGTTTGAGGAAAAACAAACAAAATTCGTCAATTATTATGCACATTTTAAAATAAATTACTAACCTACCAATGTATTCAGTAGCATATAACGTGTAGCATGCAATTAAATCACGCGCTCTTTCCATTCCTCTGTTTCAAGTCTTCGTTTCGTTCACGCGATATAGGATAGCATATATAGCAATGCAATACATAAATATAAATGGACTTAAGTGTTAGTTATGCATATACTCATTAGAAGAAAACAGTTTCTTTATATCCACCATATCAGCTATTTATATTTCCCTTACACACTAATTATCTTACAAGTTAACCTAGTAAACTAAATGTAGAAACAGTTTTAGTGCTGTAATATTATGAACATTTTTACACCGTAAAGTCTTGAACAACTTTTTTACGCCATATAAATTTAAAAAGTCAGCCCGCATGCATTAAATGTGCACATTTTCAGTCACTTAAGAAGTTTAGCAGCGAGGGAAGCAAGAAGAAAAGGCTAAATAGCACCAGCATCACTAGTTCTCCTCATCAGTTAAGGGTTCATAATTTGGCTGAGAACTGACTGCATTTGCAGAAGACTCGTTTTGCGATTTACCACCGGACCCGTTGCTGTCCTTCATATCCGCAGACTCATCAATCACCATTGAGGCGGGACTATCGGAGTCCCCGCCTTTAGAAGGTTCATCTTCCATTTTTTCCATCTATGGGAGTAAATTCAGAGTCGTATCCTTGCAATAATCATTCAACCAGTGTGGTAAGCAATTGTTTAAAATAAAAAGCGAGAGGTTGTCTTGCGGCTCACCTGCGAATCTCCACCTCCTCGTTCGTTATTATGCGCCATTTCCTCTCTGGCTTGAGCAGCTGCAATGCGGCCGGCCAACCCACTGTAGTGACTTGGATGACCATGTACTAAACTACTCCCAAGATTATGTCCATGACCCGCACTGCCTCCGGGTAGATTCATGTTAGGAACGGAGGTGGGCGGGCCAGAACCTGAGGAGGAGGACTCATGCTTGCCGTGCCCGTCTTCTTGCTTCTCATCGCTATTCACATTCTGCATCTTCTCCATGATTAAATTGTTAAAATAGTCCAAGGAAATTCCCTCGGGCCTGCCACCATAAGGACCACGTGATAGACCACCACTCCCCGGGGGACCTCCCTTCATTGAAGACACAGCATCGGATCGTTCCACCACTCTACTGTATTATCATCACAAATTTCATTTAAGACGGACTTTCAACTGTATCAAATTTTGTTCGGGTGTGTGCTGAAGTAGTAGTAGAAGAAGAAGAAGAAGATTTTTTTTAAAGTTGTGCTCTACACTCACGATGGGAAATGGGATTCCGGACTCATCCGACTAGGCATTGATGGAGGTCTGCTGGAGATCATGACAGGCTCCTCGCTGTGAACTCGTATGATCCTGCGCTCGTCTGGATGCTGTTGTTGTTGTTGCTGTTGTTGTTGCTGCTGCTGTTGCATATGCATTGCTTGCTGCTGTTGCTGTTCCTTCTCCAGTTGGAGAGCCTTCCTCAATTTCCAGCTCTTGTAAGGCACCGCGTCATCATCTCCCGAATTCGCATTCATGTTCACTGCGTTTTTCTTCATCGACGAATGTGAATTTTGTATGGAAATTTGGAGTGGTGACGAAGTGGGTGGGTGGCCATGCATATGTTGTGGAGGACCCCCGCCAGGAATAATGGAGGCGCCGCCACTCAGACCTCCACTTGATGAAGGTATCCCCGCACCTTTTCCAGAAGGATACTCGCTTGATATTATCAAACTTATTTGCTCATTCCACGTCGTCCCAACACCACCACCTAAGCATATATTTACAGGAAGCATATATAAAGCCCACCTTCACCAGTAATGTAAATTCTATCTACACCTCATCCAACTATCTTATCCACCACTTTAGACTCAATTGCTGTGATGCATTCTCCTACCTTGGGGAACCTTGTGGTTCATGCTTCTTCCATCATTGACCATCTTCTCTTCATGCTGAGAAGGTCCATGGCCATGTTGACCCGCATGAACCTGATTCGGAATGCTAAGATTATGGGGGCTCTGTTGTTGTTGCTGTTGCGCATTTGCATTCCCAGTAGACCTCTGGAAAGATGCAAACAATCTATCTCCTGTTCGATTTGTTGGCGCAGGTGATTGCCGATCATTTGGCGACGGCTGATTGATCTGATGAGTGATGATCGCATCAATAAGCGACGCAGCGGTTAACGTGGCATCTTGCGAATCCCTTCCTCCATATGGCTCTGGCTTAGCACGCACTCTATTAAATTGAACGGGTAAGGTGAAAACGAAAATAAACAAAAGAATCAGTATTTGCAGCGCTACAAAAAAAGAACTAAGGAGATTACTTTCCTGGATAAAAAAAACGCATTCCTAATTTTTTTTTACAACAGTCTGACTTGTTAATTTCAGCACATTTATGTAGTAAGGATAAATCGTCATGCAGCATGCAACTGACACGTATTAATCACATGAATTCATCTTTATATATAATATATGTATATATATTCAAATATATATATATATATGGTTGGTAGTCACAACACAAAAATTACAGGTAACATTTAAGACAGAAAAAAGGTCACATTTAAAAAATGCATTTGCAAAGACAATCTTAGTCCTGCATCCCTCCAATTTTCAACAATGCGCGCATATTTTTTCCTCTTTCTTCTGCTGCTCCTCCTCCTTCGAAATTACGCGCCACATACTACACTATACATACATTTCTTCCTCGAATGTACAGCGCCCCCGCAGCAGCAGTGATAACCATACCAAACGAGAGACAAATTTTTGTTGGGGACACACAAAAACTAAAAAAGTTCTAGACGGAGCTCTACTTTTAGTTTCTACGACGACGCTCACCACCAACCAGCCACCACAACAGTCATCGCAAATCAATTAGATAAAAAAAATGCTTATAAAATAAACTAAAAATTGATCAAACCTAAAGCAAAATACTACAAGATACGAATTGTATTAAATAAAATGTTACGAATGAAACTGATAAAACGTCTTTCCGCTTCTACTCTACACGACGTCGACAGTCGACCAAGCAGCAGTTCATTCCCTTCGCATTCCATGTAGACACTTGAACCTGATCGTTGTTCTGACGTGGGTACATTTTTGTGTCAATGTTTCTTACTGAAGAATCATACATTTATATAGTGTTTGTTGGCTTATGTAACTTTCTCCTTCCATCGGAGGAGTTTTTGTTTTGGAAAAAAAGTCTTAGTGTTGTAGGGTTTTTTGTGTGTACTGCTACCTCCAAAGATTATGTTCGTACTTTATCCTACGCTATAATATTCGAAATGTTATGAAACGCCCAAAAGATGAAAAAATTGGCTTCTTTTCCCAAATTATTCCAAGAATTGAAAATTAGTGAATTGAGCAGCGAAGGTATAATTATTATGGTCGTTTCGCTCGTCTGATGAATGGGCAACGAAAAATAACTAAACGAAAAAATTGGACGCGTTACGTAAACTAAACAAACAACGTTCTTTAAAAAAACAAATAGAGACAGTGCAACAACCAACGAATATGATAACGAGAGTTGGATAATAACAATGATAATGATATTGGTAGTCAAAGTAGTAGTGAAGTGAACAATAAAGGTTTGTTACTACCACATAGAGAGAGTTGAAAAATACGGAAACTAAGAGTGCTTTCTGTGAATAAATTCTGACTTTGCGAGAACTATAAATATGAGAAACAAGAAGGACAACGGAATCTTCAATATCGGGGTTGACAAACAGGGTAGGAGAGAAAGAGAGAGAGACAAATAGAGAGCAAAAATTAACAGCAGGAAACAAAAAACAAAAATTGAGATTTAGACTGAGACTATTAATCATATCATATTTTCATCTTTCATACTATGTACAATCGTAAAGTGATTTAAAGAGAAAAAAAAATGATGATTTAATAAATAAAAGAAAATAACATTTTTAGAATGTTGTAGGCAACAATATTTTTCGACAGAACTAAATTCGTTCAAAAAAATAAAAATAAAAACTTAACGGGAAAAAAACTGAAAAGAGCTTTGATTTTGTTAATTGTTTGCAACAATGTTGTTACCTTGAGCTGCTACTAGAAATGGCATCGTCACTGGAAGTTTGATGAAACTCTCAGAGAGAATCAATCAGTGTCTGCTATTCCTCTCCCCATAATTCTCCATCATTGAAACGTTGAGAGATTTTAGTGAAAAAATCGTTCGACTGTCGGCGGTTTATGGTTGTCAGCAAGATTAGAGGTCGATCGGCAAATTTTTTTTTTTGTTAACTATACTCTACTACTTTGTTTCAATTCGTATTAGTTTTTGGTTCGTTAAATAGATTATAATATTCACGCAAAATAAGGAAAACTCACTGTTTCTAAAGTGTTAGAATACAACCGTAAACTCAAAATCAAACCAAATTTCTGGCATTAACAAACTGAACAAAAAAGCTGCAACTGGGTTTGTAATTAAATATAAACTATTTAAAATTTGAACAAGACAAAAGGTTCACTTTGGCTATTAGACTTGAATCAAGGTGGCTGTCGAAAAAAAACTGTAGTGATTTGCTGGTATTTTTTTTGGCAAGTTGACGATTCAAAAGTGTAGTTACGAGAGACACTTAATCAAAACTAAATACTTTATAATTTGGCTACGCTGCATTTAGAATTTTAACTGTAAACTATAATTTATTTTTCTCTCCATTTTACTGTAATTTATTTTTTGGAGGATATGTGTGCGAATAATACTTTTTCAGGAAGATTATTTTTTTTAAGGAGGAGTAGCTGTAGTAGTCACGGTGGTAGTTTAAACTTTTCAAAATCGTTTTGCTGCATTGGTCGACTGTGCTGAGCAGAGAAAACTTGCTCGCTTACGTAATAATACTCTGTGTAAAGGGGTAGTCAAAGGAGGAAACATAGGGGAAAGAATAGGCTTCGTAGAATACACTCTGTTCCATCAATTTCCATCATGGCTCAGAACACGCTGAAGATTACTGTATCACCTGCGTGTATCAAGCTTAATCTACTACATTAATATATTTTCGTGGGTTATCTTTGATATAGAAAAATACAATTCCGGATGTTATGCGTGTGTGACTAGAAACGTGAGAATATATAAATATATATTATATAAAGATACATTAGAAGCCATCAGTCTACGTTCTTTTGTAGTAGTCGTTTTAGCATTATCAAATAGGAAATTAAAGTTTGGCTGAAGTAAACTCGTAAAATGTGAGAATCTTCCCCCCCCCCCCTATTAATATTCTTTCTTTCCATATCCCTTTCATTCACATTCACCACGAACGAGCACAAGTGATTTAACGGTAGAAATACTGGCTTAGTGGATGTTTCCACAAGAAAGCCGTTCCAGGAATGTTACCGTACCTAATGGAATCATTTGAGGGTTGGTTTGTTGGCATTCCTCCAGGTCTATAGAGATGTGGCCCAAGTGGATGCTGCGAGGGTGGTGGACCATGTTGAGAGGGATGATTTTGTTGGCTCATAGGCGGTGGCTGACCCACACGGTTTCTATCCATGTCAACGATACTCTTGCCCAAGCCTTCGCGAACCATTTCAACTGGAAAAGAATAAAAAATTTTTTTTTAGGATTACGAGAGTTTCTGTTATTTTTAGACGAATTCTGATTTAATCTAAATTACCACGAGGCAAAGGTACTCGTCCTCTAGCATCATCCTCTCGTTTTGGAACTGGTAGGCTAGATGCGCTGGAAGCAACTTCAACCAAGGAGGTGAAAGCATCATGTGCATAGCGTCCTCCATGCTCTTCTTTAACTATAGTTCCTACAAATTTGAAATTATTAATTTAGAAGGGAATGAGTACAGAAGGAAGGAGGAAGGATTGGAGAAAAGTAAGTTCTTACGGTTTGTGTTGGCCCTCTGAATCACTCCTTGTCGGTGTTGTGGAGGAGGTGGAATCTGTGAGGGCGGTGGAGATTGTCTGTACTGGATCTCTTGTCGTGGTGGAAGCATATACATAGGTCCGGGGCCTCCTTGATTCATGTTTCTCTTTGGAGGTTGTTGCTCGACAACATTCCTAGGTTGCCCTAAAGGCGAAGGTGAAGGCTGAGGTGGATGCTGCCCCACAGGCTGCTGCATTTGTTGAGACGTGTAATAGTCATTGATAATTATTTGTCGAGAGCTATTATGCTGGTCAGCGCTGAATGGAGACGTTTGCGGAGATGGATGCGAAGGATGAACTGGAGGACTGCGTTGACCCCCTCCACCAGATGATGGTGGTCTTTGACCAGCAAAGTAGGTTGATGGCGGATGATAGTATTGGGATCCAGCTGGAGACATTCGTCTGATATACTCTGCAGGTGGACCTCGTTCATACATAACATAAGGTCCCTTTGGTGTACCTTGAGTAATGGACCCTTCTTTTCCTGGAGGTCTAACCAAGCCAGGTTCGAACTTTGCCGCTAACTGTTGTGGGCTTGCGTGAGGATGAATAGGTGTTCCATGCGTAATTGAGCCGTCCTTCGTAATAGGAGACAAGTTGGGCTTTGTGATTAAAGCCGGTGGATGTGTCGGTGGTCCACCTTTTGCTTGTTTTGGTGGAGGTGGATTCAGTGACATTTGTCGAGATGAAATGGGAGGACCTTGCCCTGGTGGGTGTCGTTGTGCAGCGTTAGAAAACTTTTGTGGAAAGTATAATTCAGACGGTGGATGACCCCTGGAAGCAAAGTCCAAGGGTTGATGTGCTGGTGGAGGTCCATTCGATGGTGGTCTAACGTGAGGCATACCCGTAGGTGAGGCAGGTCTCTTTTTCATGCTCAAATCGAGTGTTCCACATTCGTCCCTTTGTGGGATCTGAATCTCTGCTCTGGGCACTAAGTGGTGCGACAGTTGTGGAATAGCGCGAATATCAAGCTTTGGACTAGGACCTCCATAATTTATGCCATGATGAGGTGGGAAGTGTGGAGAGGAGCTAGGTCCTTGTTGTGTCACATGAGACGGTGGGCCAGATTGTTGAGGTGGGCCTTGCTGCTGTTGTGACTGATGGCCGTGACCATGACCACTCAAATTTTGTGCAATAGAAAGTCCCGAAGGATGATTTCCAGGCTGTGGAATTTGCGATATGAGATGATGTGTAGTTGGTGCAGGTTGGCTTTTCAAAATCGATTGAAGCGTAGGAGACACGCTAGCACCTGGATGCATCTGACCCGAGTTCATTTGACCACTGCCCACTGGATTGCGTCTCAAATGTCTCTCGATAGTGGCTGACATGAGGTCGTCCACTCTCACAGAAAACGGAGGTTCTTGACCATCCGGACCCTCTGGGCTAGGATACCTAACCCCACGTACAGTCACCGAAGGTGGCCCCTGATGATGAGGACTTGATAAGTGATGATGAGACTGTGCTCCAGGGTGGCCTTGATGACCCTGGTGTCCCTGACCCGGGCCAGCATGATTGAGCTGAGATGATCCATGAGAAATTACTGGAGTCGAATGGAACGACTGATGCTGATGTTGTTGCGAAACAGAAACATGAGCAGGCATTGTGCTCGGAGAAGACCTTTGTGCAAGAGTGAGCGACGCACCAGAAACTACCGCATGAAGCGGATGAGCAGGGTGAAGGTTCTGATGCGAAGGATGGTGCTGCTGGTGTGGCGGTGGCTGGCTGACATGATGATGACTAACCAAAGAGATGGGTCCCTGGCCACCATTCTCGTGACTGTTATGATGCAATGGGCCGGATTGAATCCTCGACTGAGTTTGAAGAGGATGCGGTTGTTGTTGCTGTTGCTGTTGTGGGGGAGGCCCTCCCTGTTGACTGCTCCTTACCGTGAGCGACAACGGGCTGCTTGGATTAGTTGGCAAAGTTCTCAATTCCTGAACCGAGTTCGGTTTCTCAGATATTTCCCCAGCGCCTCCTTCCTCCGCAGAGACCGTAGCGGAAGAGTCATAATCATCCTTATTCTTACTGGAGGATCCATGGTGACGAGGAGATTGGTCATGCTGGGTATGAGCCACCGTTTCATCACAGCTTGAGGTAGTCGAACCAGATTCCTCTTCATCAGTCAGAGTGGGTGGACCATCACTACTACCCTTACTCTTCTTATATTCCTGCACCAATCCATCAAGTCCGTACTTCTTCCTAAAGTTGAAGTAAAAGTTCCTACACTGCAAGTCCGATTTCGAGTTGATCCTTTCCGAAAGCCTTCGCCAGTCAGTACCATACTCCGCCAGAGCCTTCCTCATCGTATCAATTTCCTCATCCGTCCATCTAGTAGTATCCGATCCGGGGTCATCAGGCGTATCCAAGCTCGCATTCGGTGACAAACGTCGGTTAATTCGATTAAAACAGGCAGTACAGCACTTTGTCGCTTGCGGGGGAATCTGATACTTGGACATGATCGCATCCCGTTTTTCGTCAGTCAGTTCCTTCCAGATAGCAGGGAAGGGCCTAAGTCTTTTAACCCTAGCCTTCGCCGGACACGTGGGAATCGGACACTGTTTATTCGGTTTATACCTATGACGAACAGACTTACAACGGCAGGTGTTGCAAACTCGATCTCCAGGTTGAACGTCACTCTCGCTCAAGCCGTATTGAGCGACTTGGTTCCGAGGTAGAAGGCGCGAGTGCATGTACGACTCCACCACCGTTTTGCACACGACACAAGCGTGCGGTACTCCTTTCTCGCCTGAATAAAACAAAAAAAAAACAATTTTATCCTTCACTCTTCAAGTTCATTGACAACACCTGGGAAATCATTATCTCTCTTTCCCGACGCCAGTGTCAATTGTGACAGTCAACTCTATCACATCTTCCAAGAAGCCAAGTCACATTTTTTGCATTGCGACACATAATCTCAGTACTAAATCAAATCAAGCCTGCTTTTTTTTTACCTTTCAGCATTTTCATATCGCCTCCTTGGCTATTGACAAGATCTATAGTTTAGCCAGCCAGCCGTGCAATCAAACGCAAATACTTATATAACCTCCAAGGAATCAGAATACGTCCTGTTCTCCTTAATTGTTTAAATCGCGTATTTTTTTTTCTGAGGCAAACACTTCAAGTGAACAAAACACTCGACTCAAAAGACAGCTTCCTTTCTGTATCGCTCACTCAACCAAGTTTATCCAATAATCAAACAAAGATCACACACTCTACGCTCAATATACAAACGTCTTGAATGTCTTAGCCAATGTATGTATAGCGTATATCGCTTTAAAACTCTTTTTTTCTCCTCTGTTCAAGCACAATACGCTTCGAGCCTTACGCTGCGCTCTGTATAAGCTCTCTTGACTCTTACCCACCTCTTACTATACCGAACAGTATGTGCACAGGTCAGCTACTGCTTTTCACTTTTCAGTATCATTTACATTCGCGAAAAAAAAACCAAGTAGAATGCAATTCGCAAGGTTTTTTATGCTTCTGGAGAACAAGAAAATGATCATCCGCCGTGGCCAACACGCTACGCTGGAATAATGTCTTGTGTTCTAAACTAGTTAAGCCAACTTGTGCATCATCATCATCACCTCCACATATCAATTCATAGTCCACACATTCAACTGATTCCTGTGTACGCACGTATTCTCCGGGGAGAATCTTGCAATGATTGTTTTACCTTACCTTACACGTATCTAAATAGTTTATGCATCAACCTGCATTAAATATTTCAACTTATTAAATGATTTGCATTCCCGTCGAACCCAAACAATATATTGTAGAGTACACTCAGTCTTAAAAATGAATTAATCAAATTAAAGAGTAAAGTCAGAACCAAGACAAAAACTAGCAGTGTTTGCTAATCGATGTATTCTGCGTCGGTAAATACACTTCTGTTCCGCTTGTTTAACTTCTCCCGCTGATATTTCAAACTTTAGTGTTTATACTTTACTTTCTCTGTTTAAACTTTTGGAGATTCACTTTCATCAAAAAAAAAAAGATTTTTTGTGTATGATGATGATTACACCCTACAACACCAATCTCATCATTTCCGTAAAAGCTTTCTAGTTAATAATAAAAGAATCCGTGCGTCGTTATAATGAAATAAGTAAACTATGTTTGTGCAAATATTTGCTTGAGAACTCTCTCCTGGCTTGAGTCGAGCCACTCAATTTCCCAACATCACTCAACTACAGTCACAACGACGAACAAATCTGTGTATCTATCAAAGAAAGGACACTTTTGCTAATTGCTCTAAAAAATAGCGAACAAACAAGAAGGCAGTTATACTTTCCGGAACACTCAAAGATATCAAAGATATAACAGGCTCAATTTAAACGAATCAAAAGAATAAAAGATATTCCAACAAAGACAAAATGGCGTATGGCCTACGTGCAGTATTACAATTGGGCTAGAACTTCCAACTCATCACACAATCGCTCATAGACCGAAATAGCTTTCCTACGAAAATTAATAGAACAATCGACTTTTCGGATTCAATGTCCTCCATGTCTGCTCCAATTCAATGTAAATGGAGTACATTTCCCCAACAATTTTTCATACTGTCGCAAAGATCAAAGCATTCCTTGCCGGCTGAACCTTAGGCTTTCTCAGAATCTGAGAACAATTGCCACTGTAAGTTTCTGGGTCGGGGTCTATGTACTAATTTTATAATTGTTCATGATTCATTCCAGCTACGTATTAAAATGAGTTACGTGCATATTTCCCAACAGCAAATATAATCAGGATAATGGCTTCTGCTGAAACCTCCATAAAACGTTTGTCTCATTTCCTCTAAAAGAAATCTTTCCCTACTGCCTCCAAGCAACACATCTCATCAAACAATCCAATTTAAACATTTTCTAAATGCATTCTATTTATGTTTCTAAATTAAATGTTGGTACAGATAGATTGTATACCATCAGGGTAGTCATGCTCATTCAATTTATACTATTTGATTCTCATCTCCTCGTCCTCATGTCATCTCCATATCACAACATTCCATCATGTTTACTTAAGCTTTCTCTAGCCTAGTGCCTCCATCAAACCGCAACTCATAGACAAGAAGACCATTACAGCTTCCAGTATCGAAGGAATGAGCCACAGAAGCAAATGGAAAAGCAACAAGAAGACTCTAACATTCTGCAAGATTACTTAGCAATCCTTCCCAATCCAACGAATCAAACTGACTTTGTTTTTACTGATTTATCCTTTTCAAATCATATCTTCAAAGATGAAGCTTTGATGTTTCATTTTCTCACAAAAAAAAACATGCATATTTTCTTCCAGAGTAGTCTTTCCTTCCCACCAAAGTACAAATCATATTTTAAAGACACAATCAGAAATTACTTACTATTCCCGAGTAAAATATTTCTCTAAAAACCGCAGAGGAAATAGACTACACAAGCTCCTAATTTTTTCTCTTGTAAAAACATGCATATTTTCTTCCAGAGTAGTCTTTCCTTCCCACCAAAGTACAAATCGTATTTTAAAGACACAATCAGAAAAATTACTTACTATTCCCGAGTAAAATATTTCTCTAATAACCGCAGAGGAAATAGACTACACAAGCTCCTAATTTTTTCTCTTGTTTCGAATCAAACAAACCCGCCTAGGTTCTTCCTGGATCTATCCTTCTGCTGTGAAAACTTGTGTAAACATGAAAGAAGAAAAAGCATATAAATTTCTCCATAGAAAAAGGAAAATCTATGGTAGCTTGTCTTTCTCTAAATGTTAAACTGTTCCTTCCTAGCAAAATTTATAAGTTTAATGTGTACATCAACTGTACATTATATTTAAAGGAGAGAGAGAGAGATACAAAAGGGGGAAATAAAATTCCCAGAGGAACACCAACCAGCCCACATCTCTTCTGCAGATCTAGTCCGACAATATCCTTTTATATGTATTCCTTCTGGAGGAAGAAAAAATCTCGGAGAGAGCGTAAGGCAAGGAAGGCTAATAACAGAAATGAAAGCTTTTCTACATGGTTATGTACATGGTTTGATGATGAAAGCAAGTCAACCGTCACATCATCATCATCAGCCTGTGTAAATAATGACGGTTGGATCATATCATATCATAACTCCACTTAAATGTGACCGCCTTTTCTACAGAAGTAAAAGAGAAACTCATCATTTCATATCATCATTACTGTAAAAAAAATAAAAGTTTGTACATACAGACGAATGTAAAAAACGGTAAACACGAGGAAAGCCACAGTGGCCTGTCTTTTTCTCCGTATTTTTAGGAAATTAAAGTAAAATTTCAATTTCATAGATATAGCTGGAGCTCAGTGGTTGTGGTAGTTGGAGCACTCCATGTATACTTAACAGTTTCCTATGGCGTAGTGGGGCTCTGTGTGTTTTTTTTTCATATTTCACTCAATCAAACATAAATCGAGCAAGTCCACTGAGCACTTGTGTCAGTCAACTTTAATCATTTGGCTTGTTAGCAACTGTCAGGGCTGCTCACTCCGATTGGAGTCATACAACGTAATACTCACTCACTTTGAATATTTATTGATAGAGAGATCATTGTCTACATAGTTTTAATAGTTTTCGCCGGGAAAGTGAAAACCGCTGTAAAGTTTGCAATTCACTTCCTAGAAATTAAAAAGGATTTCATTAATTACTAGGAAAAAGTTGATTTTTTAAGTCAACCTGTCACCACGCTTAATTGACGTGTGTGGAGTGCACTCACACAGAAATAAATTTGATAACGAGCTTCGAAGGGGAAGACAAAAGGGAAGGTTTATGCTATACCCTAGCTCCTCCAGCTTTGTCTAGATAATTCATAGAGTCATAGGGTTTGCGTGCTTCCTTCCAGCTAGTCTACTCTCGGACTGAAGGTTGATGAATGTAATAAGACGGGAAGGGAAAAAAATGAAGGATAATGAACAAAACGCGGTGAGTGTGTGTAGTGAACACTGCATCAATATTCTTTGAAACGGTCATTCCTTCAAAAGCAATCAATGGTTGTGGCGGTGACCAAGGACAAGTGGCAAATTAAGTTCAAGATAAGTATATCATGTAACTGAGCTAGAGGATGATATCAAATAGTACTTCCGTAGGGACGGATTCTGCCACTGCGATGGACCTTTCACTAAGAAATTGTGAGCGTTCCGTGCCATCATCATCGTTGTCATCATCAAGTTCAGT
>JAANSQ010001849.1:0-13671 GCA_036850885.1 Lepidocyrtinus dapeste | reverse complement strand
CGAGCAGTATGTAAATTAACCTTAAACATTCAATTACAATTCCCAAAGTATATAAGGTCGACGGAATTAAGGTTGGGCAGCTTGATAAATCTAGTATTTATTATGAGCCTTATCCGCAGGCTTTTTAAATCAGTATAATACCGCATTAACGCATCTTCTCAAAGCATTTCGGCCAAGTGAATTGTCAGCGCAGGGTTTATTATCATCCCGACATGGAAATGTGAGACAAATTCTTGATAAAGAAAAGGGCAGACTTTATAAAGTATGCCAAGTGGTTTCCATGTGTTCAGCCTCATTCTCATCACAGAAAAGCCTCAAGATTTTTATATGCAGTTGGAGATGATAAGTACTAAGATGTATGGGATCACATACAACAGTAAAACATATTTGGGTGAAGTATAGAAACTAGCTTGTATACCAAAATTAAACTGAAATGTTTTTCAAGAAAAATATTTAGGTCTGCTCTTTTCTATACTTCTTTGAGACGTAACACATCCATCGGAAAATTCCCTTCTTTCTGAAGCAGAGATTGAGAGTTTTGAAAAAAAGGTTGGATAATAATGGTCTTAGTGGTGCTGCATACATATCTGGATGATTCGAATGTAGTTTCGTAGCACTTGCCAGTAGCACATGGCAAGCAGGATAGTAACACCATATATGGAAGGACTATGCCAGTTCTATTTTTTATCGCGCAATGTATAAAAATTATGTACGGAAATAATGCCTCGTGGTGATGGCACGTTTGGGTTTACAATCCTTGACATTTTCTATTACCATGCTTTTTACGATTTTTGCCTTTTCCTTCGTTTTTTAATTTGGAACCATTTTTGTCTGACATGGAAAGTGTACAGTGCTGATGTAATTGCTGCAAGCTGTGTGTGGCTTAAAATATGTATGTATCTAATTTGTTACGAAACACACCGCGCGTGTGTTTTAGAGTTTTAAAGAGAATCAAGCTAGAACGCGTCAGAATTTTTTAGTGTCACCACGTTTTGTGTCGTCGATGATGTGGCGTAAAATTTCGAAGTTTTCCTTATCCGAAACTCACTACCATTAATCTTAATAACCCCAGGACGCTTCCAAAGGCTAAGGATTTGTTTCCAGTTTTGACTGTAATAAATGATACTGCAAAAAAATGTTTTGTCTTGTTTACTTGTATTACCAGAGTAGGTTATTTAGCTTGTAATTGATCCAAAGTTAATGTTCTGTGATTTATAAATTCCAAATTTTAACAATGCAACAACCAAATACGTATGAGTTATATTTTCGAAGCACATTTTAATCATGATCTTGAATTTCATTGCATTATTTAGGAAGGCCTGTAGATCTAGTGTACAAATTTCGGATGGTGCTTCTCCAGATATTTTCTATTAAGTAGGACTTTAATACTAGAAATCCAAGAATTATACAATATTTTGGTCTGCAACATTAAAACTCGTGCCATTAGACTTTAAATAGAATTAAAATCATACTCATTTTATAAATACCTGAAATAATTATCTATTCATATGAATCTTACCGTATCATATTCTTGGTATTAGTGCAGGTAAGCTTAATATTTTTGAAAGAAATTTATTTGGAAGCATAATTATTGTTATCTCCTTAAATAATTTCCATAAATGGATACATATCCTTAACTTTATTATGCAGCAGCGATGCCATAAAGATCTTTATTATCGTTGCTTTTGTTGTGTGATAAAGTGCCATAACAATATGAAAGTACATGATTTTTAACGAGATGCATATGGAATTTCGCCAAACTCAATTATAAACCTTTCATTTTTTAAATTTAAACGTAAAAAAAGATTTTCAATCGCTATCAAGATTACAATGGCACATACTTTTTAGCGTCAAAATAGGAAGAGAGAGGGAGAGAGGATTCATGTAGAAATCAGCAGACTATGGTTGGTCTTTAAGAAGTTGACAAAAAAGGAACTGCTTCATGCCTGCGTGGAAAGATTTAGAGATGCATTCCATGTTTGTTGATGCTGATGCTGGGGTCTGTCACGTTTTATTTATAAAATGTTTGTTGATTCAAACTCTGCTATAATACTCACTTCTTTTTAACCTGTAGCTTTCACAAAGATTTCAGAGACTCTTTAGAAACAAAGTTTCTGACAACTTGAGCGTCGTGTCGACTCTGGCGTTTCAATCTTTTTCTCAAAAACAAAAGTCATGGATAAACTTTTAAGCCTTTTGTCGTTAGAAGTGATCATTACCAAAGTATAAATAAAAAGATATCTTGTAAAATGAATATAATGAGACCTATTATTTTGGTAAAAGTTCTTTTTGCTTGTAAAAGTTACGAAAAAAGTGAATGGTCTATGGGCGATTCGAGGTAAATGGTTCGTCCAAAAAATATTCACATGATTCTACTTCTTGACTCGTTTTAAAATGTGAGAGGAGCCAGAAGTTTTCTTAAACTTTTATTGAGTTTGAGAAGAAAGCCGTAGAAAACGGAATGCACGGCTTTTTGTTTAGTTTTTTTAAAAAGATTTTTTTGTGACAAAATTTGAGGAATAAATGTATCTGCAAAATTAACCCTTTAAAAGGAAGACATTTAATGAGATAGCACAATTTCTTGTGTTTTAGCCTCAATAAGTGTTCCTTTCTCTTTTAATGGGAGATTAAGTCGAGTCATGTCAAAGAGTCACAAAATGATAATCAAAAGGAAAGTCAGGAAAAAAACTCCGTGTGACTACTATCTAAATGCTGATCAAAGAGCGCATGCAATGAATATCAAGCACGAATAAATTTTACAGTTATTTATGTTTTGTGTATTAACGTCATGTCGTGTCCTTCTTTTTTGTTTTAAACTGTCAATAAAACAGACCAGGTCGTGCATGGCCGTTCGCTTTCGCACATTTACTTTTTTTCTTAAAGGGAAGTATAGAAGTTTATAAGTCCGTTCAGCGTACTTGTAAAGCTAAAGCAAAAAAATAAGCTTTTTGTATTCTTTTAAGTTCATAAGGAGGCTCTTTTGAACGTAATAAAAAGGAAGTAGGCATTCACTTTGACTCTGAACAATAAGAATTATTGCGTTAAAATGCATAAATCTTCTATTCTGATATGCATAATTCGTCTGCTTTAGAAAATTTCCCATGCTATACGAATTTTTAGAACCTTTTTGGCGTTAAGAAAACGTTTTTTATGATTCTTTCTTTATCTCAACCTTTAACCCGAAAACCTCCTAACGCTGTAAATAAAAAATCTGTTTATTTTTTTCAATGTGCAAGATATTCGTTTCATTTCGCAATTGTTTTAAACCAAACTTTGAACTCCAGCCATGTTCATCTTTGGAAGTAGTGTTGTAACCCAAACACAGGTGTATTGTAATTGCCAACTAATGACCCTTCTGCAAATATTAGCGACCAAAGGAGAAACTTTCTTGCATGAAGAAGATACAAAGAGTTGGTAATAATTCAGGATCAGAATCATGACCATTCTGCTATTGTGTCTGTGGTTGTTGCTCAGCATTGGAGTTTCAGTATCGAATATACATTTAGCAGACATTAATATGACTGTCAGGAAAATTTTAGGGTTGATTTGAATCATTGTCAGAAAGAGCTTCAGCTGTACATTTGTGGTTGCAAATATTAATTTTGCATTCACGATAACAGCTAGACAGATAAAACAGGCTGAGAATATAATGTACCTTTGAATTTCCTTGTAGCTCGGTTTTGATATTTGTACGTCCCATTCTAATGTATCAAGTGCTATCAGATAAAATGCATGTAAGCAAGATGTATCCTTTTGTCTTTTGCTGATAGATGGATAGCATTTTACATTGTTCCCATGTCTAATAAAAACTTGATTCATTCACTCCCCTCCTGTCAGTGAACCCTGGAAAGATTAAAGTAGTTTTTTCTCGAGATTTTGTCATTGCATCATCAGATCACTACGTAGTAAAGATTTAGACAAAGTTCAATTTTAATTTTATTGCACGTAGCTCAAACATGAGGAAATATATTTTGTACATATGCCTTTCTGGCAACATAAATAGAGCTATAAAAAACTTAGCTAGCTGAAAGTACATTTCGAAGCGATAATAGCGTTTGAACTGATTCAAATTGAACTGATTTTAGATTAAACCGAACCCTACCCTATCGCCTACGAAATATGTAGCATTAAATGTATGTCAATAATTAAATTAAAAAATGGTTGCCATTTAAAAAATCCTTCACCCTTGGCCTCATGCGTAAGCCTTAAAGTTATACAACTGTCGTCTCTAGGATTCGAAGTACAAAAGAAGCAAATTTGAAGTCAATGAATAATAATGGTTATTGAATAACCAGAGTTACGTNATAACCAGAGTTACGTAGCAAATCCTAAAACCAGTACTTGCAGTTAGCGTCTCAAGGTGGGTTACCTAAGCATGGCGTTACAGTTTTCTTGAGAATTATTGACATCGGGGACTTAGTTTCTGTTCTTTACCTCGAAAGGTTATCACAAGATAACCCCTACAAGCCTTTGGTAAATTTAGCTACTGTAATAGCTGTATGTACATGTAGACTTAGGGTAGGGAAATTCAATTAATTGATTAAGTTGTCCAGTTAGAGTTGGCAATCATATTACTGTAAGGGTAAAACTGTCATTATATTGTTTTATCTCTATGCCTAACGGTGGCTTATTTAGTATGAAAATGCTATTTGGGTAATGCAATATCCTCATAAACAGATAGGGGGAAGAAAAGTTTTTGCCATGTTTTTCTATACTTGTTTTTATCTTCAATTGAAAGGTTGAGCCATAGGGGTTACGTGTTCAAATGAAATCAGGTTGGAAATGCTCACATAAAGTATTTGAAGGATCTGACTTATTACCGATTAGAAATTTATAGTGTTTTCCGCTCTCAAAGTGGAGATCATTTTTTGGCAGGGGATGAAACATGAAATTCCTTTTTAGATTCGCATGCACTTAAAGCGAAATGCTTTAAACTGCCGGAAAGGAACAGAGTTCTTGCGGTTTTCTACATAAATGGCTTTAGGCATTCTGTAAAACGAACCATTTCCCATTGCTTTCCCCTTCTGGAACAGGAAAAAAGAATGATGTTCATCAGGTTTCTTATATGTATGTTCTCCAAAAGTCAAAGGAAGCTCACTTGTACTCCATCTTGTTTGTATGCGCCAGTAGAGTGTAAAACAAAAATATAGCTAACAAATTCGGATGTGCTTTGAACACAAGAACGCATTAACAATTTCTTGCGCCCTTTCCAAAAACGTACCTTCCTTTACCATTTTCATTTCCTCTCGCCAACTACTGCCTTTCCAACAAGAAGGAAGTGAAACACTGAAAAAAGTGTAAGGGCTCGTTGTGGTTTGGAGCAAACATGAGTGGAGGAAAAGTATATAGAATTAGAGGTATTAAGGTGAAAATTTTTCTCAAGAGAAGACATAAAGGGCCTGGAAAACTCTAAAATAAATTCTTTATTAAGGTGGCCCTAATCGAGGCATTCTAAAAGTTGTTTCAGTGCATCAACGATGAGATGGAATGTGAGTTTGAGTGAAAATGCCTAACTCTGGGGGTAATTTGCCTATTACACTTAATGGTCACAAAAAAGGGTCATGAAAACCGTGTATTTTATACTGAAAGTGACATGCAGTATCAACCAATGGGTTTCATATCATTTTCCCCGCACTCAATTTCGCCATTTTAACTTTCCCTCGTCAGTTCCCCCCATACATCAATGTTCCCATTCATTGATTATCGAACACTATTAGCTTTACTCTATACACTAATATTACATTTCAATTTACATGTGTTTTACTACTTATGAAACTTGATTTCATCTGAGCGGACATTTCAAGCCAAAAAGGCAAATTACTTGGAAGACTTTCCACCGCATAAAGAACATGTTTAAACGTCTGTGATCTATATTTTTACCAAAGTTTAATCTTTTATATCAACCTTTGGCTTTTTGTCCACTTCCATAAGTAAAAATAATTTGATAAACACATTCAAAAAATTAAAAACTTTAGTGGGGAAACTGACATGAGGGGAAATTGTACACTACGAATGAGTGTATACAGCCTTAACCTTGGCGGCACGTTTCATTCAGCTGCCTCGTTTACAGTTTATTCAGCGTCTAACGGCGCAGAAATTGTCGGATGAACACCCACCTACCTGTGCTACTTTCTCATCCTCGCTTTGAATTAGTAAATTGAAAAAAATTAATGTAAAACTGCCTCGCATCCCATAAACTACTTTGCCTGCTTAAAATTCTGTACGTTTTTCCTAAAACTACCACTCTTGTTTCCATGCATTCCTTCAGATGCACTAAGATATTTAACATCTTGTCGTAAGTTTTCATTCTGGAGCCACTTAAGAATATTGTGAAGAAGTCAGAATAAGCGAACATAGAAATTATGTCTCCTGAATATTTAACAGATAGACAAACTATATATTTACTCTCACTTTCATTTATTTGATATGTCATTGGAATTCCTCACGTGGGATTATATATATGTATACCTAATGTGTACCCTACAAATCATATTATTTATGGAATACAAATATTTTAACATTTTCAGGATTCTTAATTTCGTTCAAAGTTTTAGAGAAAAGTTACAACTGGCAGTTATTCAGTTTCATAAAAAATATTAAAAACCAAATTAAGAGAAACGCTTAAATTCTCAATTCGTAGACATGTTCCACTACAGCATATTTGAATGGTGGTGTTGACTTAATTTGAATTTTAATCAATGGATCATAACAAACGCAACAGATATTTTCCTGGGTGGAGGTACAAGATTTTGGTGAGAAGAACCAGTTTCTCCCTATAGTTTTTTAAATTATATTCAACCATTTCCCTACAGTCTGTTACAAATAAGTAGGTATGTGTGTTTTGGTTTCCTACGCCTAGTCCCCTACTGTAAGTATGTTTTGGTCTTCTTTCCTTGATAATGTTGTGATAGGAGCAAGTCCATTAAAGTGCTTTAATGCGTGAAAGTTTGTGTACGCCTACATTTTCTGCAAAATCCATATCCATTTAGATATTATGAAATTCAAAATGTGTACACGTATCAAAGGTTGCATACTTCGTATATCTAGTTGTCCTAAGGGTAAAATGTAATGTTTGTATGCAACAGAGCAAGCTGCATGTCCACAATTTCTTGAAATTGATCCTTGAAAAGATCATAAACCGTTTTTAAAACTGGAACGGATAATAACATCAAGTGATAGCGTTAAAAGTTGGTTCATTTGTTAATAGACGCGAGAAGTAAAGTGAGTTTATAGGATTAAATATGTTCCCAGCTTCTATGAATAATAGGATTCGTAAACGAATCTCATTAAGCTTCCCACATTTGTTCACACAGAATTAATGATACTAGCAAGGGAAAAAACGCCTACTCAAATATGGTAAATTTTAGCTCTCGCCATTCTTTTAGATGACTGCAGACAAACGCGTAAACGTCACAGAGGAAAAAAAACTTACATGCATGCTTTTACTTTATTCGCCCATCACTTCAATTGAATTCTGCCTTTTTATCGTAAACGAACAATAAAGGTTGAAGCGAGCGGAACTCGGTCATCATTCCACTGTTTTCATTTCACTGGGAGACTTATCAGCTAGAATAAAGAGTTGATGGTGGTACTCGTAAAGCAGGCTTCTAATCTAAAGTACTCCAAATTTTTTGTCTGCGGTTGAGTAGATATGTTTTTAGAGAGAAAAATACCACTAGCAGCGGTTTACTTTCACTGAGTGAAATGAATTTTTTCTTATCTAGTTTATCCTTATCAGTATGAAAAGAATGATTGGAATTTTCTCTCTGTCATACTCTTGCAACAACCGAAATTGATGGAAATTAACGCTGCACTACTCTACTGCATTGTTTTACATAGAATACAAGTAGGGTTTTATACAGCGAAAATATTGGCATTATTTTATAAACTGTGTATTTTATTTTCACGTTACAAAAAGCTGAGAAAAGATAAACGTATGTCCATATGTCCAATTTTTAGTAAATTCCATTCGGGTTAGCTTACTTTCAGTACTGAGTACATTAAATGGTTTTAATATTTCTTCCTTTGGTGCATGTAGTATATTGCAATTTCAAATCTATACTTGCTAATTATTAGTCACGTACTTAAACGATTTTCCCCGGAATTCTTTGAGATGGTTGCATGTCAACAAAATGAAATACACGTAAGTTTCTAGGTTTTCAATGTGTACATGTATCCCACAAATTTCGCTTAAAAAATATTTTTTAAGTATCATATAGAAGAACACTCATTTACGTAAATCGCCATGAATACGTATTTCGTTTTGAATAATCTTGTCTTTATCATAATCTCTGTAAATGCTTCAGTAAAAATAGTCAATGGATGTACGCTGTAAAGATGTGAGAGCTAAGCTTAGTTTTTGTTTTAGGGTGTGTGTTCGAATGATTAATTGCAATTGCAGTAAGTCTAAATTTAAAGCTCTAAGTTTAAAAAAAGTATTATTCTAGTATTCAATCTCAAATGGTTGAAGCGTAAATGATATCATTGTTCCAGACATTGTTTCACCAATGGCATATTTTGTGAAATAGTCCAGTCATACTACTACTACTAATAATAATAATAATAGAAAATAGGCTGAGCTTAAAACCTCTGGAAAATCATTTGCACTTCATTTTGCCACTTCTGGAGACTTTCTTATAGACTGAAAATTTAAATTGCCATGCCTAAAGAACGCGCTACAATAATTGAAAGTAAAAAAAGTATAGCAGATTCTATCTGCATAAGTACGTTAAGTTACAAAGCATTGCATATTCATTTCATGCGTTTAGCAAGTTTTAATTTTTACGTTGAAAACAGGATGCTAAAAAACTTCTCTATTTAATGCGTTTCTTTTTTGCTGTCCTACTCCAGTTGAAAACGGTGTGCTCTACTTGTATGCTCAGTATCTCATGGTTTAGGGCTTTGTTAAACGCAAGTGGGTTATAGAAAAGCAAGATACGCAAACATATCCGGTAAAATTATCTGATGCATCCAGTCTGAATATATGGGAGAAGGCTCTGTTTCTTCTTGGAAGGCGTGCATTGTTATTTTACGCTAAAATCAATAAACAAAACTAGTTCTAATTCTTCTCTCCTGAGAAGCAACTAGGAGGGCTTGTGTTTTCAGGCGGAACTAGTTCATTTCTTTAACGACAGTGTAAAACAAAAAATGAAGGACGGGATTGGGAAACTGGTGGAAATGATCATGTGGAATTAAATGTCCTGTTCGAAGAAGACCAAACTGGACCCGTTATATGTTTCATAATATCATGAAACTACTGCGTGACTTTTTTTACGTTATCTAAAATGTATATTCAACGGTAGATAAACGTTTGCCATATTTGCCTGCCTTTGACTTAGTTTACTGTTTTGGAGAAGTTTTTACTCCAATTGTAGAATCACATAACGAAATTCATGATTCGGAACGATGCCTGGGTAAGATTTATTTTGTCAAAAAGTTTGCAACGGATGGTTTTGTACAATAATAATATGTTTTCAAGAGTGTTTCCAAGTTCCACATTTCATTCTAAGAGTGCAGCCCATCTATTGAAGTTAGGAAGCGATTCCGACATCTGAGATAATCAGTTCTTGGAAAACAAATCGAAGTTTGTTTCAAAGCACGAAACGAATTTTGTCTTGTTTTTTGGCAATGGGAACAATTTTTTGATGTTTTTAACTCGGTCAAACTATTCACGTTCTTTTTATAAACTACTTCAGACGTTAACTTGACACTACTATATTGTATGCAGGAACATATTCGCTCTCGAAATCACAAGCCGCTTGATGTTTATCCATATAAGAGTCCTTACTATGGCTGCACACTGCATGTTTATTTGAAAAAAAATTGCACAAGATTCACTGCAAAATTTAATTCATAGGATTCTAGGAGAAAATGCCGTCTATCTTGTACCTGATCCTTTAACTTTACACGAAACGTCTAATTTTTAACGAGTGGAAGCATCTCTTTGTTGAATTGACTGTGCGATTTTCAAAACTACATGAAAATAGGACATGTTACATAAATTGATAACATTGGAAGCACACGGAGATTAAGTATGAAAAACCTGATCTTAAGTTTCTAGCAATACTTCATCCTGCAATATTTGAAGCATTCAATCCAAAATCCCAAGCATAATTTTCCTCGCAGAACCGTAAAATTTTGTTATCATTTGAGGAGAATATACCGATTTGGCCGAATTTTCAGAAAGTGCTTGTACAAAAAAATTGCTCTATAAAGCTCTTTTTATTGTCTCGTTAATGCATAGTCATTTGCTACGTTTTACCGTATGTGCTTGTATTATCATTGCACATTATGTAAATTGCAGTACATACATGTCCTTACTCGTAGAAGCAAAGCCTTTTTCAAAAATAGCGAAACGTATGTACACTAACTAACAGACACATTTACTTGAGCTGAAGAACAATGTTAAAGTTAAGTAAAACGAACAAATAGGGTCAAGATGCTCCAACTCCAAGCCTCCCTAAGAAAGTATCCATGAAAAACTCAATCCTTTGTGCCAGCCTTCGCCAAGAATCTGTAGACATGAAGAAGAGTGTTCTTCTATTGTTGTACTTGACAAGTCATTCGTTCCGCTTGATCCTGCATTACTTGAGAGATTGACGCATCTAATTTACATGCATGCGGAAGTCGTTTTAAACACGTGGGTAATGGGCAATAATGATGACAAGCTGTGTTGTATATTCATGTGAAGTTCACATCGGGCGGAAATTTTGAGAATTATTTTGGTTGAAATAAGTCACTAGAGAATACGCTAATCGAATCAAGCATGCTACAAAATGATAGCGTGACTTGTCAGTTCAAGTGCCATGAAAAATTGTCGTGTGCTATTTATTAAAAACAAAATAGACTCTGATGGATGCAGCAGAATGAAATTAAACCTCTTTTCCATTACTCTTCATTCATTTTATGCATACAAACTCGAAAAAAAACTTCTGTGGTTTTATGATTTCAAGTGGATATAGGTAACTGCATAAATTTACCTAACGTGGAAAACTTTGTGAGAACTGCGGAGGGAAATGAATTTTCGCGAACAAGCTAAACTGAGAAAACTTCAAAGTTTGTCCATATCTCGTCAAACAAAATTTTGAAGCTCGAGCCTTTTTTTTGCTGAAAACACTTGCATAAAAGTAGCTCCTACATTACCATTGAGAACTAGTTTGAAGAACAATGTAAACATTAGCTAAAACCTAATGTTGTCGTCTTTTGATGTAGTTTTCGTGCCATTTGTTTTCAAATTACATCATATTAGGAGAACATAAATGTACAAACATTTATGTAAATTATTAAGGGTAGAAAATACAAGCACATTGATTCCCTACTGTACCAACATAAAAACGAATTTGTATTTTTTAGAACGAAATAATGGAGTTGAAATCGAACGACGTGAGCACAAAAAATGCCGTGGTGCTCTACGTATTCCTTGGTTTTGTGTAATTTAATGGCATGATGTTTTCCTTGAGGTAATACATTTTGCTTCAAATGACTTAAATTCACAGCTAGTTTTCCTCTCGGGAGTATTTCCACTGAGAATTATATTTTTTGGCTGACAATGAGCTTACTACGTCGTTCTGATTTTGTGTTATGTGAAATCATACTTCTGCGTTAGTTTTTTGTCTGGATTCTGGATGTTAGCTTGTTTACCGTCTCGAAATAAGCATTAAGTTCAAATGTTTGGGTAATAATAATAGCAGTGGTAATAAGTTGGGAAAACAGAGCTTTGGGAGATGAGAAGTATTAGTATGTGGGTGATAAAATAAATGGTAATATTATGGGAGGAAACTGCTACTCCGCTGAGGATTTTTATTGGCACACGCATATTAAGTACTTTTCTGTTTTGCTAACGACGATGTGATGTATGTTTGAACCATTCTATTACTCATGAGCACTCAAAGATGTATGTGTAGACTCATAAATCTTCAGATGGAAAAATATTTTCCAGTGCGTAGCATCCAAACACAACATTTTCCTATTCAAATCTGCGGAATGGGATGCTGTTAATTTTTTTGTTAAAGTACTAAATGTTTGACAAATTCGAAGGGTTACTTCAGTAGTAAAAACTGTGATATTGTATTAATGTTTCTGTATGTTATTTGTATTCCTAGACTCTAACTTGACGATACTTTGCTCTTCATTATTATCCCCAGATTACATGACCTGTTACGTAGATATGCTGAAAATTTGTACAGAACATGCGCTTCAGAAAGTCCAAGAAGTGAAATGCTCTTGGTTCCAATAAAATCTTCTGGGTTATGGCTTCACAGATGTGGCTTCTAAGGAGTTGCACAAAATTTTCCTAAGCTAATGTAAGTATCAAGGATATTATCTGCCCACGTGCCCTCTTTAATTCCACTGCGTCTGTCTTGGGATTTTCTGCCAATATGCATATCAAACAGATTGTATCTGATGTAGCCTTGTATTAAAACTGACGACAAAAACATGATTCGATATGTCGAGACAACACGTTGCCATACCCAGTCCTACTTCACCTTTTACAGAATCTTTAAGAATTTGCAACGAGCACAACGTTACAATGTTAGACTCTTTTCAATTTTTCTTTGGGCAAATTAAATGTAAACCGCGTGTGCACTAACGTGCGAAAAGAGGAGATGGTGAAACCAAAGTAAATTAAGGTTGCAATCTGAATAAAAGTGCTTCTAAAGTATCCCATAGAGTAAAAGAGTTGCTTACGTCAAAATGCAATCTGCTTTCGCACAAGCGTAAGGTTACTGTTATGTTTTGATGAGACCAGTAGACTCAGGGAACCCCTTAAATGAAATTTCAGGATTAAATGAAATTTACGAATCCCCAACCATCTGTTTGTATTAAAATATATGTTCTTACAGACCTGTAAATGATCAGAGATCAAGTGGTGCAGCAACATTGGGGATATTATAAATGTAATGGGTTTCCTAGACTAGCAAAATTAGATTTCGATCTGGTGATTTTTTCCTCCTAAGGGTGTTACTGACAACACTCTTTTGCCCTTATATGTAATTTTGAAGAAATAGCTTTTCTTATTTCTTGACGTAGCAGATAGAGTGTAAGATTCATGCAAAGTGTAGTATTCAATATAAACTGACGATGATGGCTTTTTGAAAGAAAAATAAACTAAGCTCTATGGCTTATTTTCCCTACTCAAATCCTTCAATTTCATATCCAATCTGTGATAATACAATTTGCTTTTCCTCGTATCCAACAAGCTTTCCAGCTGCAGATTATTTTACGACACTCTTTTTAATATAAACTAGTAAAGTAGTAATAACGTGTCAGTCTAGCAAAAATGGAAACGACTTTTTCCCTCTTTAAAAGAATTTTTAGATGTGACTGAAATTACGTTACGATTTAGACAGTGTAGTTCAATCTTACTTTGAATAATGGAACCCAATAACATTCCAGAGGATATACCTTGGTGCAAAATGTCATTCGCAGGCTGTTTATAATAACGCCTTTTGTTTTCCAATCAAAATATTATTTTTTAAATAAAATACAAGGCTTCGGACGGACGGTGAGGGAAATCATTTTTTTATAAAATGTTCCTAGCAATGAAAACATTCTCTTTGCAGATACATGGCTAAGACTTATTGCCAAACTGCACGTTTTAAGAAGAACGTTCTCGCTAGTGAATAATTGTGGCAGGACTTATGTATTATAAAAAATATTTAATTTACAGTA
>JAANSQ010001848.1:0-13672 GCA_036850885.1 Lepidocyrtinus dapeste | reverse complement strand
GTAATGTGTATACCTAATACCTAATAGTTTTAAACGATATAATTTGATTACATGCATTGCAAGCTTGAAAACGCGTCGCGTCACTTATATTTTTATCTCATTCTTGTATGGAGAAGAAAATGATGATGATGAGTTTCTATTTACAACACAGATAGATGGAAGATTGTTAGGGTCCTGAGTTGACAGGTTCATGAATCATACATGGCATTAAGAATTAGATGATGTTGAATGACAAATTCGTTGGTGATTCGATCACGACTTAATTATTGCTTAGAGATTAATAAAAAAACGCTACTCATCTCCACATCCAGAGCAATGAACACGTATGGTATGGTTTTCATGATCATGATTGTATGGATGAATATAATATATCAATTATCTAATTCAGCAAAGATTCGGAATCAATTGCAATTGTTTTTTTATGGATCGATAATATAAAACTATCTTTGGAATATTCCGAAAAAGTTCAATGCTTTCATGACATATTTATGTAGAGTTAAAAGGCCATCATGAAACGTTTGCTTAACTCTAAAACTATTCATGCAGTGCAGTCTATCGCTTCCACGTGAAGGTATCTGTCGGCTAAAACAATAATCGTTGACAATAAATTTTGAGCAAGATTACATTGGGACAGTAACGACAGTATAAAATGAGCGCTTGGTACAAACCTCATGAAATAAAAACTCTTCAGTGATGATATACATCAGTAAGGCAAATGTAGAATTGTGAAATTCGAAAACTTAATGAAATTTAGATTATAGCAAGTACCCTCGACGAATTACGTATGTTTATTATCAGCTTCATTCATATCAATTTCAAATTGGTGACATGACAAGGTAAAATTTAATGAATTTAATTTGTTTTCCAGTAATTAATAATAACCATAATAATAATAATCATAATAATAATATATGCATGTAATGTGGCATCAAATTCAATTTTTGAATAATAATAATACCAAGTTAAAAGGTAATACATAGTAGTATAATATAGGTACACAACAAACACCTTTCCTGTATAGCTACAAAAATACCGAATACGTAATTAGCTAGCGTGTGCCATAAATTGCACAAAAATGCTCTAAATCACTGTTGTATGTTGATGCAGTCAAAAATTCAATCAAAAAATTGGTTCGTGCGTACTTATAAACAATTGTGAAAGTCACTACCCCTATATCATTTTATAAACAGGTAAAATCATTTGTCTTACTTGTGCCTAACTAATTATGTCATAAACTTAAGTGTAATACATTCATTAAATAATGAATAAAAATGCTTTATTGGTCACTCCAAAAATAGTTAAAAGCAACCTTGATTTTTATAAGTTCTTGCGATAAAAAAAACCGGAATGATAGTTGATCGTATCGTGACTGAATTTAATCAATTTTGTTCTCAGAAAGTAACGAAAGTCATATTCTAACATAAAATTCAAAACGGTCACCAATTAAAAACACAAGCCAAGCACAAGTCTTTTAGCATGTTACACAGTCTTATCAGCAAATCATAATAAACATGGAAACATTTATAAGTAAGTGAGTTAGTAATTTTCCACATATAGCATGATTAGAACTTATTACTGCGTAAAACAAATTTACAAGAATGATGTTGTTTTGCTGCAAAAAAAAGTGGTATAATTAGGCAAATATATTATGCAAAATTTGTTTGAATTGACATACTTAAAGACGATATTAAAAGTAAAAAGTTACAAGTCGCTCATGATAGATGGTAGATTTTCTAGATAAACCTCCTACCGGCAGTTCATCAAAGTAGCCGAGGCTTTATGCAAATTGACTATCAAAGAAAGCAGTTTAGTAATATACGTTCCTAAAGATTTTTTACAATGTTTTAGCCTAACAAATTATGCATACTGCACACTACAAGTACGTTTTGACCTAAATTTTTCTGTTATTTAAGTTATTAAGTGAAGTTTACAAAAAATTTTGAATCAGCTATTTTCTAATACTACTACTCAGGAGTAGACAACAGAAACAAACTAAGTATGGCCGATTTTTTCCTCAATTCTACAATCCATGAAAAACTCCAAATCTCATGGATCAATTAATTACACACAGAATTACATCATTACCGCACAAGTACTCACAATCCTACAGACTTGAAGTATATTCCTTGCCTTTTAACAACTCTGGTTTAGTGTACCAAGTACCATTAAGAAACGCCAAAATAACAAGTATTTGTTTAAGTTGTTATGGAGGTACCACCACGAATAACTAGACTTAGGAGCTCAAGAGAACTATTATTAAGACTCCTTCAACACTGAATATTATGATGACTAACTTGTTTGGATAACTTATCATTTCTAAGAAGGGTTTCATGTAGACCATGAACTTATGGTCGCATAACTCGACTCGTTTATGGAGAACCGCCGGAAAAATTTAAATTGGATTACAAAAAAAAAAGGGAAAATAAATTCAAAACAATATACCATCATCATCTCTTAACTATTTTACAGTGAATTCTTTCGGAACCATTTTTAAATGCTGTAGTTTAAAATTATGTACAGTGGTATAAGTGTGCCTGGATGCATTATTATTACTTCTTAAAAGTTAATGAATGTAACGTTTAGAATATTAGCATAGAAGGGCAATTAACCGAGACGCCACTACATCATTCAATCAGTCAACTAAATCAGCCATCGTCAGCTGTGACTCTAACGCCAGTGCTGCTATAGAATAAACTTTTTTTATTTGAATGCAATTCAAGAACTATAACTAACCAAACTTAATTTCAGTAGACACTGATGTCGAACATCCATCATGAAAAGGTTGATCCGACGAGGTGATCATTAATTTTTATTAATTCTTCGTGTTATAAACCGAGGAATTTTTTTCTTTGTCGTGCTACAACAGTTCCAGGTTTTGTACGCCAGCATTGAGTATCAAAGCTACAATATTGCCTTTCCTGTTCGTCTCAATTTGTCCCGCTTTTAAGCAGTATTTTGCCTTTTTCTTAAATTTAAACTCACGAGGATCCCATACAGCTATTTTACGTAACTGGTATTTAGCATCTATTATAGACTCTTTTTTACTTCAAATTCCCTTGTTATGCATTTATACTCACTTATTTTGATAGTTAGTTCAAATAATTCAATACGCATTCAAGGTTTTTACTGATAAAAATTCAATCCTGCTATTTTCTGATGGTCCGTCTCAAGGGTTGACCCAAGCAAGTCCGTCACGGAAGAAAGGACTTGAGAATTTTAGTTTGTTAGTTAGGTTTATTAATTGATAAAATACAAGAAGAAGTCGGTCTGTAACAATCAATACGAACATTAGAACTAACTAGCCGTGACAATATTATAGCAATTTTAATTACACACACAAACATACACACACTTCAGCAATATAAGCATTATTAGAATTTCTAATTATTTCAGAACAGTAATTGTTGTAATCTGTAATCAATTATTTACCTTCAAGCGACCAATAATTTTTACTGGTTTAAGGTGATGGCTTACTAGTGGAGTTATACAAAAAATTTTATTTTAGCTACAAAGACTGATGAATCATAGAAATATCTGGGAGTTGGTTCCCACGGCGTTGAAACAATGAGAGGAATCAATTTGCACGTGCTGAGATGAAATAGATTTAATTAGCACTGAGTTATGACACATCCTGATCATCGACATCGTGAAGTTGCTCCTTGGCTTCACTCTCTCCCCCTAAGGAAAAAATTAACCACGTTTATGTGAAATTTTTACAGTCGCATATTTAGCTAAGCTTACAGAATGAAACCAGGCTTTGATTATTGACTGATAGGCTAAGAAACCTTGAGAGCTAATTAAAAGTTTATGAATTTATGATGTTGAAATTACGCAATTTTCAAATGGCATTCTCAAGGAAAGCATATATGGTTCTAGACTGATAGTCTCTAATATCTTTACATGTTCAAACAATAAAGATTCCTTCATACCTTCAGTTCCTTCGCCCTGCATGTCCGATGTCCATAAAGTGAGATTGTCCCGAAGGAGCTGCATGATGAGAGTCGAATCTTTGTAGCTCTCTTCAGATAACGTGTCCAGTTCCGCAATTGCATCATCAAACGCCGCCTTTGCTAGACGACATGCTCGCTCAGCAGAGTTCAAGATCTCATAGTAGAACACGGAGAAATTCAGAGCCAAGCCTAGACGGATAGGATGAGTTGGGGCCAGCTCATTCATCGCAATATCGCTCGCCGACTTGTATGCAACTAAGGAGTTCTCAGCGGCCTCCTTACGATCAGTAGCAGTGGCAAACTCTGCCAGATAACGGTGGTAATCTCCTTTCCTATTTTCGCAAACAACGTTAAATTACATTACTATCTAATAATAACGACTACTAGTCTTCCAGGTGGTGCTGTCAACGTCTTGGCGAAAGAGTATGACTAGTAGAACACAGAAAACAGCAACCATGTTTATGATTTTGAATTACTCAAGTCGTCCAGAATAATTGCAGGCAAAAGAGAAGAGAAAGAAACGAAAAGGTGCGTCTGAACTGAAGTAATTAAAATCATCAAAAGAAGTCGTGTTTTCCAAGGAAGATGTAATATGCTTCTGCTAAGGATGATATAATATGCTTCTACCGAGTAATACATTGGTTTAAATTAATTATAAATTTGAACAGCGTCAACATCAGGTCAGACCATGTGCATGATAGTTATACCAATTTTAAGCCGCTACGGTATGGTTTTTAAAATGGTATTTGTATGAGACGTGTGATTACTGTATATATTTCATCAAATCTACGCGCGCTAATTATGAGTGAAGGAATACTTTTGATTACTCTGCCATTTTATGATTGCATGTGATGCAGAAAAATGTTAGAGATGGAACGTACAATTACTTTAGTAGAAAAAAATTAAAATAACTTACATTTTGTAGTAGAACACTCTAGATTCGCCAGTGCTAGCACACGGAATTAAGTGTTTGTCAAGCACGGTGAGAATGTCAGAGCAGATTTCTTTCAGTTCTTTCTCAACCTGCAACGATCAGAATAACGTAAAACAATAAATAATTGATTCTTTAAACAATATTCTGTCGAATCAAATGCTCTTTTTTTGGCAATCAAAACGAAAAGAAAATTTAAGTACAAACCTGAGCGCGGTATTGACGAATCATTTCAAGTTTATCTTCACCACCTTTGCTTTCTTCCTTTTGTTCAATTGACGAGATGATTCTCCACGATGCTCGACGCGCACCTATGACATTCTTGTACGCTACAGACAGAAGGTTTCGTTCCTCCACAGTCAACTCCACATCCAGACTAGCAACCTTCTTCATCGCCTCCACCATTTCTGCAAAAAAAATTAATTGAATTTAAATTTATTGGAATTATTAAAATTTTGTATTCTAAACTAACCACAAAAAACCTCTCTTTTTAGTTTCCGTTTTCAAGCTAAAAAAACTGTCGACCTGATACTCGAGGCCCCGGCTTGGTTTTGAATTCAATTATCAACACATCTGATTATAAGTATGTAATGTATATTCAACAAAGCCAATCTAAATTAATTGTGAGTTATATAAGTGATATGCACTCACAACATTTATATTACGTCTGTGCTAAAGTTATTTCGCGGCACTATAATAACCCAATCCATTTAATGTGTGCTTTATATAAATTGTGACTTGCGCTTTTAATTATGACATGAGTATTAGCCATTAGTCATAGTACTGTTTGCCATTCCTGGTATTGTGTCACACACAATATATTCTTTATTTATGAGTAGTAGGACTTTAAGTTCTTTGTCGATTTTTATTTAAGTGTAGTCCTCAGCGTTGATTAAAATACTTTGCTTGAATTTTCATTATTTGGCTAAGGCAAATTTAGAAATTAATGGGAGTGCTGCCTAGGAGTGCGTCATCTCAAATTTTTAAGTGTATAACTACGAAGATCAGTAAGCTTCTTCTTAATCTTTCAGATGAAATGGCTATATGTCTTTCTTATTGGGACGCCATCTACAGCAAAAGTTATGCCGGCATTAATTGCATGTGTTTGATAACCAATTTCTTCCATCCACGTTAGTTAGAAAATTCGTTTCGATGTCGAGACGTTAGAATCTGACAGTTGGATAATTTGTATCCCCAGGCGCAATTATTAGAATCAATTACCAATTTGAATCCTAAAAATACACTGAACGCCGGACATATTCAATTTGAAGAACTGATAAGTAAGGCGGCAAAGTAATTTTTCAAGCATTTAAAAAGGAATACAGGTAGGCTAGTGCTGAGTGTTCAATCAACTTCCTTTTATGCGGGACGCCAGCTAATACAATAACCTACAACTGCTAACCTAACCCTACCACAAATGCAATATAGCAGACAAATAACCGTGAATAACAACTGCAGCCCGGTATATTCAAACGATAAGTAGTAGTAATTCAAGTTGTCTAAGACAAATTAATTAAACCGTTAGACTTACCATCATAGCGCTCGGCCTGTTCAGCCAACTTGGCTTTGTAAACGTTATCCTCACGGTCAGACATTATTGACTATTAAGTTCCTCTTCCTTGTCAAAAAAATACGGTAGGCACCAGCCACGAAATCCAACGCAATTAATTAGAACAAAAATAAATTAGTTATTTGCAACTCTTTCCCTACTTCCCCTCCTCAAAAAAACAGCTTGCTTCAAAATTATACTACACACGGTAGCAACCGAAAAAAATATATTCCAACTATACCGTTTAGATCAGAGACGGATTAAATTTGGAAATAAATCCGCAGAAAATCACTACACAGATAGGTAATAAAAACGGCAAATTTTTCTCAATTATTAAACTACTTTGAGTAAAAAATTTCTATCATTTATCAAGAAAAAATCTGAGTTTCAGACAGTAATACACAAGCGTACGATGACGATGATGCCAGCAATAGCGATTGTTGAAGCCGTCTTTTTTTAAGCTGGTACTTCTAATATAGAAGAGAAGGAAAAGGTTGTAGACTACGTCTTTTCCCTAGCAGCTCGAGAAGAGACGAGACACCATTAACATCAAAGCAAGCTTTGCTCTAGCTCTTTAGATTTTTAGAAGTCCAGTGCCATACTCGAATTAGTGCCTCAGTATTCCTATTCATATATATAGCGTAAGCCTCTACCTCCCTGTTTCATTATTAGATTAGAATAGAGTGCGTATATGCATACAGGGAAGTTTCCTTTATTATATACTACAAAAGAAATGCTTAATATAGTTAGTGATATATCCGCTATCCGCTTATCCGACATGTATTCTCCAGTGAGGAGCTTAGGCCAGAAAAATGCAAAGAAAAAAACATAACACACAGGATAATGTATGTAGGATAGGATATAGTAGTGAATATATAATTGCTAGCTGCTATGTATCTTCTCTTGAAGGTTTATTCCTCTTTGCGTTTCTTCCCTTTCTGCAAGGAGAGCGAGAGAGAGAAAATGAGGTGGAGTGGAGGAAAAAAGAGAGAGCAAAGAGGATTCGGCTTTTTTTGGAAGAGAGAAAAAGTTATGAATGCAATGAGTTGCGTAGTGTAGTGATAGTACAGAGCTGCACAGCACTCCTTCTCGAAATGAAAGGAAAGCATTGCTAGGATAGAATAAGTGAGAATAATGACAGCGGAGAAGAGAGTAAATATATAACGTAAAGTCCAATACCCTCTCACAGCCTCTCGCTCTCTTTCCTCTTCTCCCATTTTCTTATAAGTTTTACACTATTTTCCAGGCAGGCCTGTAGACGTCGTCGAAAATGCAGCAAAAAGACGTAGTAAAATGCCTTCTTTTCATTGCATCCAACGACGTTAGCGATTCATTCTTCGTGAAAGGGAACGACGACGGTGTGTGTATCCTCTCTCTCAAGTTTCATACTACACATATTTGTCTGAGAAACCGGCTATGCATGTTGGTTTGTGCCGCGTGCGTAGGGCGAGATGATGATAATTAGAAGGATTGTATACTTAGGTCGGTTGGGGCGGTGTGTAGCCCAAGTAAATCGCAGTGGCTGCTAACTTCGCTAATTTTGACGCTCCCTCTTCCGCCTGCTGATTTTTTTCTGTGTACTGTCAGTGTCCAAAGACAATGCATTATTTTAACAAAAATACATTGGTGTTTCTATATAATGAATGTTATACTACTTGCTATATATGCAGTTCATTGGAAATTTTTCTTGGTATATCGAAAAAGAAGGGTGCTTCTGCTGCTGTAGTACTTTTACCATTTTTGACAGATCAATCAGTCAGTCACTGCCACTGCTGTGTGCGCATCAACCGGACGACATACATTATCGATGCATGTCTTCGTGTGGGCTTGATGATATTGAGGTGACTGACTGGCTTGCTACTAGGGAGGGGATACCAGTCCAAAGAACAAAGATGATGCTAGTCTGAAAACTATAATAATGTAATGACCTTGTTGACGAGAGAAAAATTTGATGTGTTATCTTTGTTCATTTCTGCGTATGTTTTTTTAAATTTACTTTTAACTGCCATGTCGTCGGTTAATGTCGAATAATATGGAATTTGAAATTAAGAATGCAAAGTAAAAATAATATGAACACATTTCATCCGATTATGATTGAAGCAAGGCCCCTTTTGGTTTGATTATGTGTCATGGAATGCATATTGATTGCATTTGTCTGTATGAATTAGTAAATGATTCCCAATCATGTAAAATAATTAGACAAACTCTTTGTAAACTAAAATAGAAGAAAAAAAAATAAATCCAGTTCTTATGAGTTCTGTTCCAGTTGACTTATTCATGGAACATTCTTCGGAAAATTTGATTATCTGGTGAACTTTGTCTACTCATCTCCTGTCCTGTGTGACCTGTCTAGTCCCAGCAAATGCGATAAGTATCTCATTTATCTTGCGGCATCTCCAGACAATACTTGACTCGGAGGGCTTCCTGGAAGATGATTTGCTAACAACACAGCCAGACTAATACCCACTTGACATTTCTGTCATTTTCTCCGAAACATTGTTTTCAAATGTATGCCTTCTTAGAGTAACTTATTATGTTTATCTGATAGGATGCTACATTATTCAGCACTGGCGAAACAGACTGAAGAGGAGTTTCATATGGCTGCACTAGTAAAATTATTTAACCACACGATTTATATTTATCATTCCATATTCAATACCTTAAGATGCTAGATTTGTAAAAGGTGATTGATGAGTTTGGAATTGGGATCTAAATCAACGGTTTCCGATCATTTCTTAATCAACGCTGTGCCAAGTCGAAATTGGACGACAATAGTATAACGACGAGGAAACAGATAAAATTCTATGCATTTTTTATTGTATTTTGCCGGTTTACTATTTACTAGTCTTTACCCCTTTACCGCCCAATTTCGAGTAGGTGCATTGTCTGCTCTCTGCTTATGAAGTTAGTATATTAATTCCAACTCATTCATTGAGTGCCCAACGTCAATTTCGCAAATTGCTTCCCTTCATCTAAGAAGAAGAAAGGCAAACAATGAAATTCCATTCATACTGCATGATATAACGCTTACTAATCCGTGCTTTTTTATTGAACGAAAAGTCAAGTCAAACGGAAGACACATGTACAAATTTATACAGTATTTTTTCATACTATAACAAAGCTGTGTTTCCTGATGAATTTATCCGGAGAAAATATTCGCTAGCATGTTTCAGTGTATGGATATGGTGTTTGAGTCACGACCTTTTTCTTTTCCGACTACGAAACTACAGATTATGACTGCTTGACTCCTTTACTCTCCTAGTGTTTCTAGTTTCCGAAAAAGGAGCTACAGAGAAATTGTGACTGTGTGTCCGTCTCTGTATAGTGGAAGAGCTGAATTGAATCGAAATGTTCTGTGTGATCGGCAAAAGTTTTTTTTGTTATTAACTCAGCTCATATATAAACACTATGCCGCTTTCTAAGCAGAAGAAACACAGCGCAAACTTATCATGTTTGCACAAGTATACACTTATATATCTATAGTTCATTCAAAATTCCTGCACATGGTCTGATTTTACAAAAAATAGGATATTCTCAAAAGCATACGTGCGTCATCTAATTTGCAACTTGCAACTCAAGTTTTTTGAATGTGTGATTTCCGGCTGATCAAATCTTTTATTCCATTTGTTGGTCAATTTTACAACATCGTAGTCTCGAGGCACGAGAAGTTTAACCCCGTGAAAGTTGCAAGTTTGCATTTCATGTATACAACAGCAACTTCAACTTTCATAAATAATGAGTTACAGAAACGCCAACATACGATGAATGACAAATAATGGAGGAGGATCATGACATATTAGGCTTTTCATGTTTTTATGTGTTGCGAAATTCACGAAAATGTCCCATGATGTCTAATTGTCATTTTATCCATACATGAAACTATGCTTAAATTGCACTTCGTACAAGTTTTTTAAACAACTAATTATGTGAGTAGTTGAGTATCCTTTAAAAATATTTATTCTAAATACATTCACAAATTTTTGTGTTTATTGTTTCTTCTTGCCCAGCCAAACAGAACTTTTTTCTCAAACAATCAGCCTACACATTTATTTAAGAAATGAGCCAGTTCTAGCTGTTGTAAAATGTGCAGACAAAGAGAAGGAACAAGTACTCATGATGATGATTGTATATGCGTTTACGTCGTCTCGAAGGACTTTGTCATTTCTACATTGTAAATTTTACGATACGTCGGAATAAAAAAATTTGGTATGTAAATAACCATTTGCAACTAAAAGGAAAATTATGAATGGTTTCCATTTCTTGTGTTATAGCAGATTTGCTGGTGCTATTTATAGGTTCGAATACAATGAGTAGCCACAAGTAAAGTAAAAATGAAATAGTTTGAAATAAGATATTACGGTTGTATATAATGTAATGCAATGTAATGAAATGTATGTCTCTCAGGGTATTTGTAATTGACATTTTTTATAGAAAATTGGAACATTCTCGATTCTCCCCAGTCTCTTTAGAAAAATTTAACAATGAGTAATCCAGTATCCTAAACGTAATATTATGATTATGATTGTTGGTATGTCAAATTATCATCTGGAAAAAGTACATAGAGAAGGAATAGTCATATTTTTAAAAAAAATCTGCTTAAAATTCTTTTTCTTTTAAATATGAATTTTTTAAGTAGATTATTATATATTAATGTGCCTAAGACTAATATGCCACAGGGCGTTCTTGTTTAAGGTGAATTGAGAGGAAACCCCAAAATATTCTTTACTGCGTAGTTTAGTTTGCTTTGTTTGTGTGTAACATTGGGAAATTCTATATTCTTCTTAGAATCAGACTTGTGGTTAGCTTCCTACTTTGACTTCTGAAACACTAATTGTAGATGTGACAAAATTTTTTGCGTGGTCATTGGATCGAAATAGAAATGATGATGTCCAGCTCAACACGGCTGCCTTAATAATCAGTATTGCTTGTATTAATAATCAGTTTTTATTTATTGAAACATTTTTTAAAAGTTTATTTGAGAAATCCTCATACCTACTCAAAGGCTAATATACTTTTTTCCTCCTCATGGTCGTTAAGTAAATTGCTACTTGCAGAAATTATGTATTTACATGTATACTTTATTTTACGTACGTTGCAAGTTTATGACCGGGATACATGCATTATTTCTTGATATAAATCAATCTCGGCATAACATGTATAGAGCTAAGAGCTACAATGTACAACTTCCTTTTGGTGATGTCATATTCCCTATAAGACAGATACGAAACTTCAGTAGACTGCTTAGTTTCAGCATGTTAAGGGAACGTACTCTCAATTAACGAGGAACAAAAGAACGAAATCCATTATATTAACCGTAACCCTATTTTTCGTCTTGAGCCTTACCATTCATTATTTTTGCCCCTTTTAATATTTATAAAATATATGCATCAGTTCATAACTTGGCTTTCACCGTAGAGGTCGACATGAACAGGCTCCTTCTGCAACTCACAATCAGTTTGGAGAAGTCGCCAATTGAATAAGATGAACAAAAGTTTTCTCTTTTAAGCCCTCCTGCGATCAAAGACATTTAGGTACATTCTATTGTCCAACTTTAGACACATCCTTTCTTTCCTATCCTATCCTATGTTTTTAATTTCCTGGTCAGTTCAACCGCTCATTTATAAACTACCTGTTGTAACTTGCGTACGTATTGTCTTTTACTTTCTCTAAAGCACTCAACATTTTACAAATTAATACCAAGTAGTGGACTGAAAACTGTATTTCCACTAGACCCATTCCATCCAAACGGAAACCCCATTTGCTTCCGCAGCATCAATGGATTATATCCGACATCAGGGTTTACCTACTTTCTTCTGAGTCGTCTACTAGTTCAGCTCCACTGACTCATATCGAGCTTGAACTCGTAGTACAGCATGTTTAATGATACGGCGTAGTTTCTGCTGGTAAGTAATTTAGATGCTCATCTTTCATCATCAACAGCAGAACGATTGTGTATGCTGTAGATAGACAAAGGTATATCTAATTATAGTAATTACTTCCAAAGTAACCAACTCAAATTCTAATGAGTACTCTCTCCTCATAAATTGAAAGTAATAATTGCCTCGAGGTGGAAATATAATGAATTTGTCGTCTTCACATGATTATTCCAGTTGCTACCTCGTGCTGATTTCCTTGCTTGAAGTAGTTTGTCATTCATCAAGGATAAAGTTGAAAATGCGTGTAGAAATAATCATGCCATAAACCATTTACTTCGAGCCCACTTCGTTACGCGCAGATATCCTTGCAACCGTACACAACTCCAAACCCGTATCAAACAACAACTAACGGTTTAAACCTTTTTTTTATGTCATACCATGGTCTGCGACAATTTTACTCCGAGTTTTTTCACATCCAACGTCCAAAATAAAAGAAAACCTTATCAACATAGATCATCATTAAGTGATCAAGTCAATTGAGTTATGTAATCGCTTGTTGGTTCTTGAGGGTTTGGCTTGCAGTTTGTACCTCGTTATAAAGACATTTTAAAGTGTTTAAAAAATATATACGTACATTAGGTATTTTGAAGAAGACTCCATCAACATGATGTAAAAGGAAATTAGTGGTTAACACTGTTTTTTTCATGGAGAAAGTATAAACTCAGTGGAGAGATTGACGTCATGGGAAAATCTAGTTTTGCACAGGAAGATTCTTACATTTTTTCTCACTTTCTTTTTCTCCCTTTTCTCTCTTCCTTTCCACTGGCATTCTCACGAACCGGGGGCAGTTTTATGCTTACACTCCCATCAATATGTGAGTGCCTATGTCCATTCTCGCATGCTGCAAAAACGTTTTTCCTTCCGTTCAATCTACTCAGTACAGAGTTTGAGAGTTTCTTGGATTTCATAAGTCACGGCCACAATCGACCCTGTTCCTCTCATTTATTTACTCCAGGTTTCAAGTTATTTTGGCATAATGCTAGCTCGTATAGGTTCAATGTAGATATCAACTAAGTATGTAAATTTCCATTTCAGCCTACATGTAGCGTGGAAACAAAGGACCTTATAAACATTAACAATGTTTACAGGGTTTAAAAAACACATTTAAGCATAAAACTAACGCGTGCCAAGTGCAAACTTTAATTATGAGTAAAACCAACTCGGTAATGCTCGCGTTACAATTTATAGCCTATTTAAAAAAACGCAAGCTAAAATTTAATAAGTAAAAAACAAATTCCAAATAGTTGCTAATAGTTATTCCTTTAACTAATTGTGTATTTTTCGTCTTGTTTAAGTTATTATATGA
>JAANSQ010001847.1:0-13673 GCA_036850885.1 Lepidocyrtinus dapeste | reverse complement strand
AGTTGATTCGATTAATTAATCAAACAATGATCGTTTTGGTTCTATTTCTTACCATCGGATTGGCCCAGGTATTTTCAGTTTTTAAATTACTATTACCTAATCCCATTATTTAATAAATATACAAGTATAATTTTCTAATGCTGTATTTTGGCTAAACAGAAACAGGAAAAGAAAAATGGATCGAAGAGAGGAGAACGCTATTCAAATATACGATAAATAAATAAATGTTGCAACAAATAAATATAACTTTAAGTAATAAGCTTTCATTAAACGTATGATTTTGTGAAATATATTATTTAATATTATTATTATCATCACATTATTTGCATATTGAATTATATCATCATAAATGTTTTTAGCATAAGTCGTTATTCTGCTCATCTCATTAGTCTTGCCAGACCTGCCTTTGACGCACCTTGACCGAACTCAGCAGTTTTAGTTTTATCATTAGTAATGTGCAACGTTTTACGATATCGTTATTGACAATTTGTCAGCTTTTTGTCAATATTGGTGAGGTTCTCTAGCTGGGTAGATTTTTTTCTGACTGCACCAGACAAACATTCAATGATTTTTTTTCTTGGTTTTTTAATGTCTTGGATTATTTGTCCGTTCTTCTTTAAAGTCACTTGAAAGAAGTGAGACCAAATCGTCTTTTTCAGTCCGCACAAGGGCGCCATTTTTAGAATTTCTTGAATCCTTTCAGGATTAGGATAGCAATGATGGTCATGAAAATTTTTTCGAATTCGACCTTAAATGTTTGCAGTATGTCTGAAATTTCACGTCAGAAATTTTCAGATCAAAGTGAGCTCCTGTTGTATTGAGTTACAGTCATTTGAGTCCAAATATCCGTCAAAATTGCAGTGTTTTTACGTACAAGTTTTGCGCTTCATTTTGATAGATCACTTGACCATGTTTAACATGTTTTCGGAATTAAAACCATTCTTTAATTGAATTATTCCATTGCATGGAAATAGTGGGGGTTAATGGTAGAGGTATCGCAACACTGAGGAGCAAATTCGAAAATCTGCCAACTAAGCCCGCATCTAGGCCACTCAAAAAACGCCAATTTCATTTTTCGTTAGGAAAATTGTTCATTATATAATGGGCTCTTTCAGTGCACATGGGTCGAATCTTGTTATTGAGCAATTGAGTTAAAATGTTTAAAAGTTAAACAGTCGACAAAAATCAGGCGTTGAATGTAATTTTATTTCTTCATGCATTTTATGATACTGTTTCCATTGAAACATATGTTGATGCTGCATGATATTTTTCATGTCCACTCACATAAAGCCAGAAAAAATGTTATTCAGTGAAAACTTTAACAAAATAGTCAAAAACAACATGATTATACGATAACTAAGCCTGCCACTGAAAGCACCCAATGTGTATTATGTTTATTTGTTTAATGTAGTAAAAAATTCAACGCAAATTTTAGTTTTCCGTTGGTAGGCAAAATTTATTTATGTCAAATCCTTAATTTTACTGGGGTTTCTGTAAAAATCGTAGGTAAACTCTACTTAATCAGTACGCTTAGGAAGTAGTTTATAATGAAATTGTTTTTAAGAGTTCCTTGTTTGTAAAGAATAATATATTTATTCCGAAAATAAATTTGCAGCCTTTCCACAAAGGAATAAAAGATTTGTTAAATTCAATTCAAAGCACTACAATGCAATTATTTGTTTACTAGTTAACAAGTAATAAGTTTAAATATCAGTCAAATATATCTGCGTTTGGATATTGTACCCATTTTCGAGAGCATTTTAGCGCAGACGTAATATCTATTTTCTATTGAAATTCTCTTACCAATGCGTGTTACAAGTGATCCTTTCATTCAATATGCAGATTAATTTTAATCAGACTATGACAAAAAGATTTCTTTTTAAAAAGCTAAGATACGTTTAATGAAAAATCATTTTTAATACATGTAAAAAGATGGTGCTTAATGTTATTTAGTATCTTGATCCTTTCTTTGCAGCGTCCTTCTTATTTTCCTGCTTCTTGTTTGTCTAAAGTTCATTGCACAAAATTATGTCGGAAAAATGTTTAAATGATATGATTGGAAAGACGTATTTGAGGAATTAAGTACCTGTGCTAGACCCATTGTCAGTAAAACCGCCAAAAGGATGAAGAGTGATTGATTAATTAATCTCATCATCTTGATATTCTCGCTATCCGTTAAAACCTCGTGAAGTTTAAGAATGGACACAGAAAACCTGTTTAACAAAGTGGTCCAAAACCTTATTAGGTCAAACTACAACCATCAGATTATAATCGGATATTGGGATTACGTAATTATTGGGTGTTTAATGGTTAACGGATACACAGATACAATGCTTCATTACTTATAACGCCAGAAATAAAAAGGAGACAATTGGAGCATAAAAATTTCAGACTTAAATTTGGAGCTTAATAAAACAACAACAGTTAATCAAAACCAAATTGTATGCAAACAAAAAACTTACTCCATGTTGATTATTAGGTGTTTCAAATACGTACATATATTACCACCTTAAAATTAGGTTTATATTTTTACGGTCGTGTTTAGTAAATACAAAAATATAGTACGAGGGAAATAAACAAAAATTTCTCACATCATTTCTACGTAAATTTTAAAATGCTAACGATTGATTGGACCTTTCAGTCGGTTAAACAGTAAATTAAATGTATATTCATAAGCCATACTACTTAACAAGATTAATCAATACTAGCATCAATTTTCTAAATCGTCTAATTCTCAAGCATTAATTTAATGGCAAGAGCCGTGCTAAATGAGAACAAAGTTTTTTAAGGTATTTTGACTGAGGGAAAGACACGGGGACCAGCTTTGCTGCGGGAATACACAGAAGTGTATCGCAGCTAAGTCTGTCCCATACTAGACGAGAAGGAATGAAATAGCATTGGCAGGGTTACACGTTAAGCAAAGCAGTTCAAGCTTTGGCTATGTTTTTCAATGTGTACTACTTAAACGTAATCAGAATGCTAATGCTTATACTAATAGGTAGGTCTTTTTAAGTGTTCAAGTCATCGTTTCCCCAAGTATAGTGTTGTAATGACCAGTAAATGTATACAGTTAGATTGAACAACCATAACCATGGCAAAATGCACATATTACATGAATCTTTATATCCTTGGAATGTGATCTATGTTAATCCGAACATAACAGTTATTTTCCACTTGTCTTGGAAAGCATTTTCAGATCTGTGTTTTGTGCCACTTTCTCCAAGGGGTCAGTGTACAAGTGTCCATGCTCTCTGTATAGTACAAATGTATTACATCACTTGAAGCCCTCCATCGGTCGTCCGCTCTTGATGCTGCAACTGACTATGAGTATGAATCACCGTTAGGCCAAAAAAGCAACAAATCGTGCCATAAACAAGAAGAATAAGTTGGAGTGTTTGCTTGAAACGTAAAGTGGAGCTTTCCATTTTGACATTGTTTTTCTAGGAAGAGCAAAATTGTATTTTTCCTGTAAATGTTATTTGGGTAAACTCAAGTATTCATTACATCCTTACTAATAGGTTGTACTTTCATATAGTTGGTTAGAACGGCTTACAACGTTTCGTCATCATGACAGAAAGTCAATTTTGATAGGTCTTATTCATAAACAATTTTTTTCAAAACTGGAGAGCATTCAATTATTCTAGCTTACAATTACAAATTAAAAAGAGCGTTCCTTTTCTGGATTGTTTCATTCCCATCATTTTTATCCCTAGTTGGATCATTCCATTCTTATTTTCTCTCCTTCCATTTAATTTAAAATAATCCTCTCACATTCCTTCAAGTTTCTGGTTGTTGAATATCCTAGGACTTTAAACTTTCCTTAAACGAAGCGAATGTACGTGGAATGAAAAGAAAGACAGAAAGATACTCTTAAACTTTCGCAGGGATGTCTTGCAGCCAGCTCTGGCATACTTTTTCTAGCGTCAAATCACGCAAATTAATGAAAGTACTCTTCACACACATCTCATCCTTCTCCTTGCAAATCCATCTTCTCCGAAAATTCAAGTTAGCTCAAGTAAGTAAAGAAAAGAAGGAAAACGAGATAAAGCATAAAAAAAGTTTTTTTCTTTTGTGTTTTATGAGGAAACTTTTACATATAAAGTGGTGCAAAGAACACAGAGTGTTTATGAGGAGCAAGTGAAATATTTCTAGATAGACATGCAATGCACATACCCTTACTCTGACACGAAGCATAAGGATCATCTTGATGATCATCTCCATCACTCTAAATCATGTGCGCTTTTTGCATGCATGATCCTTTATTGCAAACATTAGGAATATGAAATGAAACTAGGAATCGTGCCCTGAGCATATAAAACATCCCATATGTGAACATTGTTTCGACTCGTCTTGTCTTCGTTTACATAGCTCCTTCTGGAATCCAATAGCGAGCAAAAGTCTCTATCTCACTCAATCACAATTAAAAATTTGCTTTGTATGAGGAGGAAATGTTAGTCTAACCCATTTTACTTGTTCCCTTTGTTCAAGAATTTTTGTGCGTTGCGAATAATGAAGCACTTCTTTCTTCCACTTTAACTTTCCCAAGTTAGTTAGCAAGCGCGTGCTTAAGTTATTCCGGAAAAGTTAACTTTGAATTGGGCATGTAAAGAAGAGAGAGAAGACTAAAACGGAAAAGAATTTTCTCCCTTTCTATTCTTCTTCACTTTGAAGCGTTTCATTTTCTTTGAAGAAATCCCGATGAGAATGTGAACTATGTGGAGGCAAACCTTAACTCACTCTTAGGGCAACACTATCATTTTACCAAATAATCTATGTAACAAACGTCATCCAGCCAGGCTCCATGAATTCAATGAGAGGCAAACATTTACCGATTTTTTTATCATTAACGTCGGCTTATGCACATGCATTACATTACTTTTGTAAGTATTTGTATGTATGTCTGTGTTTTATATTGATCGTTACATATTTTTAGAATTTTTGTGTCATGTCACCAAAAAAAAACTATTTCGTAGAAGTAGGTTTGAACGTATGCGCATAAAAATATGCCATGGCTTAATAGCCCCATTTCACATACGAGAGATCAGATCGACAGATTGAAATTGAAATGGCATATTTTATGTAGCTCTCTGCATTGCACTTGTCAGAGAAAAGAAGTGTGATCAAGTCAAAGTCAAGACAGCTGCCTAGAGTTACTAGCTAAAAATATGCATGTAGACACCACCATTTCATACGAAACGTGCCATTGTGGGATTGTGGGAAACAGCATCTAGTCCAAATCGATTTCAGGATGCTTGTTTAAGGAAAAATGTAAACGAGGCAATATTGTCATTGCGGTTTTCCAAAAAATGTATTGTATTTCATATTCTCATGACCTCACTCACAAAAATGGATTTATGCACGGATGGGAAAGTAAGTGAAAGCAAAAGTATTACAATCTGTTCAAATACAGGAATTATCTATGAATGCAGCTGGGATCATGGGATGGTGAGTAGTGGGTGGTCAGTGACAGCTTCTCAAAGTCAAGATTTGGATAATGCTTATTCAAGCCTAAAATCTGAATTTCATATTGAATTGGAAAGGACAACATAGCCACGAGATGACAATGCAGTGGAAATCGATGTGACTTTGCTAAATAAACTCATTGCTGTCCTGTATGTCTAGTTGATTGCCAATATTTTTCGTTTGACTTTATGGCTACACTAGCAAAAATGTTGTACAGGCAGAAAATACTCAAAAAAGACATTTCATTTAATTAAAATCAAGGAAAAGTAGAAATAATGAACGGGAGAATTGAGTATGCTGTAGGTCAGATTGCATATTTATTATGCGTTCGTAACACAATTCGTGGCATTAAAAATGAGAGAGTTACATATTATTGGACCCGACAAATACCAGCTGCTCACACATTATGAACAACTTGGTGGGTGACTATATAGGCTTTTGGCTTGTGAAAAGTAGACGTTTTGATGATGAATGACAGCAGCAACGAGGAACTTTATGTAAGCTACAGTAGCCGAAATGAAAATGAACTCGTGCTTTCATTACAACTACAGAAACGAGATAAAACAATACATTAGTTTCGGATATTATGATATACATAATGTTCATTTATGTAATCGTGACGCGTTTTATCGGCAACGAAAAACAAACAATTTGACTAGGAAAAACAAACGCGAACTTGTATCAAGATGTGCATGAACTCACAGAACTTAACATTCGTTTCAGGTTTGACGGTGACGATCGGTCGTGGGGAAAAGTAAAAGCAGCTCACTTGCCAAATTCACAAGCCATGCTAAAAGGAAACACCATTTTTGCGAAAATGTTTTTATGAATGAGTTCAAATATGACACGCGTGATTGATTGTGATTAATTCAGCGTAACAGAATGCTTCATAGATTACGTACGCAACTCTAAACACGCCAATGAACTAGGGCAAGTATGAATTACATATATTAAAAAAACTAAAACGGAAATGAACTCTACGCAATAGAGATTTTGGCAAGTGCAAGTGAGTAGGCGAAGAAAATTAATTCAGGTTTAGATCATATTGGTGAAAATGGTGAGTCTACACTCTGCAGCGCCAGCTATAAATATTTGTATTGTTTTATACGGCTATTTTTGGACATAACCTTTAAATTCAATTTTCGACCGAGTGGATGCTTTCTCCTGGAATGATTCTGGATTCAATTACAAAAAAATAGGATTACGTTTCAGGTTTCAGTCGAAGTAGCATCAAATGTATCAATAACGTGTGTGGTGTCTTAAAATGAAGTAGGTTCAAGCTACACCGGACTATGGCTGTTGATTTGAAACGGTAGTCATTGGGGCGTAAACTGGGATGATCAAAATTGTAAACCGTAAAATACCAATACACTTTGAGTAAACCCCCCAGCATAGTTATATGTTGCCATTTAGTTCCCACGCGAAAACGGATGAATAGACAAAAAATTGAGAAAACTATTATCATAGAAAATTGAAATGTCAGAGATACATCAATTTTGATACATATAAACTTTGTCGCCAATTAAAGATCAATGTATCATGGTTTTATGGTTTTTAACCGTGACTTCACAATATGGTTCGCTTTGGCAGGTGCTTTCAGAAAAGTATTTTCCCAAAAATAGTCCAATATTTATTCCTCTAAGGTTTGTCCAGCGTAATTTTAGCTTCACATAATATATTTTTTATAATCTTTCCCTAAACCGCTTCTTCAATCTTTCATCTTCTCGGCCCCCTAGAATTTCATCACTTCCATTGGCCCACCTCTCCGTTTTACTTTTTGGTTATGCAAGTCACGCATTTTTGAGTTTTGTTCCCTGTTTCCATCTCATTTTTCTTTCGCAATCATCATCATCGTCAAAAGCTTCAAGTCAATGTAACACTTCAACTATAGTTCCTGATTTTAAGAAGATGAGGGGACTACGGAAGAGAGAGGAAGTAGGGGAGGATAAATAATACTTTATTTCACTGCACTTATCTCGCTCTCTTCACGGAAGACTTATATTACGCATTTCATCTAAACGATGGCAATGACACTTTATCCTAGCTTTTATATAAATATCGCATTGTTCAACTTTCGGGAAAAGTAATAATAACCTAACAAGAAAGGAGAATGGTGGCGGGTAGGGAAAGGCAATTCCGAAACTCAAAGTAGCAATGAAGAGTTGAAAAGTTTGACTTTTAAATTATAAAAAACTCATTTTACCCGCGCAAATGGGATTTTCATAAGATATTGCAAAAGTTTCCTCCATAGAATGGCCAAAGAGTAAACTAATGATAGTCCCTAGAATATGCAAGTTGATTAAGCCCTTCCCGACCTCCTTACATTGCCCTAACATCAATTTATTTGGGTAGTGGGGCAAAATGAAACACAACATACATCTTAAACAAATTGATAGTTCCAAAACTTTAAAGAGTACAAAATGACAAATCTAGTAGAAAGTGTTACATCCGGTTAGAAAGTAACTGGGGCAAAGGAATACAAAATATATGATCAGATGGAAAAAGTGAAGAGAGGTAAAACCAGTTTCTCTTCAGCAAATACTCGTTTAAACTCCAAAACACTTGATCCTATTTTGAATGGAAAAATTGTTAGAGGATTAGAGCATAGCAAAATTATTCTAAATTTTCTCCCCCATCCTGCCCCTTACAACACCAGCAGTGCATTTTATATTAGAAAACTTTTCCACTTGCCGTCATCATCATCTCCGGAAAAAGTTCTGGCTGGAAGCAACCCACACGGGAGCAAATGCTATTCCCTTACCATACCACATAACGACATTTGTGCTAGATCAAAAATCATCCTCCCGGCTTCTTCTACTGATCATTACAACACCACTACAATCCAGTTAATTCCGGTAGTGTTGCAACCTGCATCTTTTTCACTCAGGTTTTGCCGCAGCAATTTATTCTTTAATTTTTCATATTCCAACTACAAATGCATTCGTTTATTCTGACGGTTGAGTGATTTCTACAAAAATGCAATTGAAAATGCATGAGATGAAATTGTTTTTGAAAGTTGAGAGCCGCAACTGTCACAAATTGCGATAAAAAAATAGTATTACACGGTTACATTTAGTAAGGACGTTGACTTATCTTGCATGCCTTCATTAATTTTACTGATGAAATACTTGGAACAATCTGAACACTGGGAAGATTGTTAACCGAAATCAGGGCATTGAACACTCCATATTCTACCTAAGAAGTCCTTTAGTCTTTTCCGGTTGACCGAATTTTTGAGACCGATGAGTATGAACGTTACATAAGGAAGTTAAAATAGGATTGACCTTTTATTCACATCATCCTACTTCCTAAATCAAACGGAACAAATTACTCCATAAATCTAAGAATCTTGAAAAGTGAAAACAATGCCACATAAAATGAAATCAAGGAAGAAATGGACCACCTACTGAGTACCAAAGGAATGAAAGTGTGCCTACACATAGCTCCGAAAAATCGCAATCAGTGCACACTTTCAAGTTTCCCTGTGTGTGTGTGCACCGTCATGTTCGTATTATGTTCAATCAACCTACTCGTAAAACAGAAGCTTAATCAGCAATAGTAGTTCCGTAACAGCCCATGTCTTTCTACAAAAAACTGTTTAACTGACTGGAATGGATGAGACAATAATTTGTCAAACCACACACGCACCATCCCTCCTCATTACGTTCGCTGCTTGCTCCGCACGTAAAAACAATCTTTAAGGAAGCTTAAACTCTCTCCTGTTCATTTCCAAGGAAAAGAATTTTAAACATCCGCAGAAACTCTACTCTTTCCATCTCCTGGCCGTAATCATTCTTCCTGTTTCTCGGACTAGCCAAAACCTCAAACTGAGAAGAATACAAAAGCAGCAGAACAGACTCAACATTTCCTAGATTTTCTAGTAGACAAATGAGTCAATCAGTTTATCCGGTGAAGTATGTAGGTATCCATACAGATGTCTCTTAATATCCCAAAAGAACAAAAAAAAAACAGGATGGTGATCATGACGTCCTTGTACCAAACAAAACACACAATTCTATACCTACATCTCATTATAAAATGGAGAAAAAGTCGAAACAAACTATGCTAGAAATGAAATGTTTTAGTTTCAACGTAAATTACAAAACACCACGAGAGACTTTCACTATCATTATCATTTCCGAGTGAAAGCACCCAAAGAGAAAGACTCTAGATTAATTAGAGCATACACGTGTAAATAAATCTATCTTTTAATTCCCCCATAGATCTTGAACTTACAGTACACATTACACCACAACGTCTAATTACTTTAGAGTTTGTCTACACTAAATAATTAAACAAATTATGATTTGACACGAAAGGTACACCTAGTAGTCCGTTATGTACAAAGGATTAAGAGCATTGTTCCAGCTTACGCAAACTTTTTCTCTTTTTATTCTTCAGCTGAATTCATATGAAATTCTAAAGTCTCCCGCTGGCTTTGCGTTGGTTGCTTTCATCTACACACACGCACTGTATGTTTCACCCTTTTCCAAAAATAATACAATGGACCAGTGTTCATATCCTTTGTCAATTGTCGTTTATTTCCCTGATTTGAGGTTACTCCAGCAAGTACACCAGCCAAAGACATGACACGCTACACAGCAGTCTCCCATGTATAGCAGCATTCCGGCGGTTTGGCATCGGCATCTCTTTTGAAATAGTCTATTTTTTCACTTTTTTTTTGCATGTCATCATGTACCCAAGCGTTTCTTTTGTGTAGAAAACACGTCTTCATATAAACTCTTCTAGATGGTAAAGCTATTCAACAACTTTTCTACGAAATCGCTTCCTTAAGCTAGTGTGATTTTGCTCCACTTCTTTCCAGGTCTCATGTCCCATGAAACCTGGAAATACTTTAGTTACGCGAAATTTTTTTCCCTACTCAATCCTATTTCTTTTTTGTGTAATCTTTTACAAAGCTTTTCATTCCTTAGTCGCCCCATACAGGAAAATAACTCTTTACCTTCTTTAGTCTTGAAGGATAAGGGAAAGTGTCCGCAACACGACATGAGTTAGCTAAAGTTAAGTTGTTGACTTAAGTTTACTTCCTCTGTGCAAAAAAAAATATCTCTTTAATTTCTAATGTATTCACTCACAGGGAATGATCGCTTACCTCCAAAATCATTGAATATATAGACACTACTTCGTAGAAAAAGAGAAAGCAACTCAGAAAAAAAAAACTTGTTTTTCTAGAGTTCGTATTTTTTTTCCAACTAACTCAAAGAGATTTCCTCGCCTGGGTAGACTTTCCCCAAGTTTCGAAATAAGGCATGATATACACACTGATTCCCAGAGAAATTGCCTAACCTGTTGTAATACAAAAAAGTTGGAATACTTTATCTTTTATAGTCTTTAAAAGTTACAAGGTTTAAACTCTACGAGGCTTTATTGGTTTTGTGTGCTCTACGTGATAGTCTCTACTTAAAATTTAAATAAGAAGTGAAATGTTCCTTGAAAAAAAAAACTTTCTTATGCTTCGTCCTAATGTGTAATTATGCATAAACATAAATCAGCTTCGAGGGAGAATCACTTCCCAATCCCAATACCATCTAATTTTGAGAAAGAAACTTACAAACTTACCACATATCTTTTTAACGCAATATCTTTTTTTTCTATTTTCACTTAAAATAATTTATGCAGCTGTGGAGTAAACTTTATACTTTCGTAGGAAGTTCCAGTGGCGATGTAGGTTGTAAGGTATTGGCCTAAAATGCTATTTTGAATACCAGACTTTTGTTTCACATGCTTTTGGTCTGCACTGCAGAGAATGAAAAAGCAGTCTTTTGGTTTATCGTAAAAACTGTGTGGAAGCAGATGAAAAAAGTAGAAAACACCGGTTTTTGATTTGTGTTTACACTAGATGCAGCAGGTGTATTTGACATTGTTTAGGGGTTTTTTGAAAAAGTTCACAGACCGCGGGCGGAGTAGGAACGAATGGCGATGTAATTTATTGGGGTTACTCAATTTTCACAATTGAACTTTTCATTCAAATCATGGAAAGTGAAGCCTAAAGCTTATTGCACAATGGAGTAACATTTTCATTAAATTTTTCACTTGGGGGAAGTCATCTCAAACTGAAACAAAAATCAATTGTTGGAAAATATTAGAAAAGAGTTATTTTGCAAATTACCGCATGTATGGAATTGAGTTTGAATCGGTAAAAAGTGTAGAGTACATAAACCAACAGAATTAAACATCGAATATTTATTTTTAATGTGTCCGGGCGTTTCCGCTTCTACAGATGAAAAGTATTCGTAGGAATGAAACCTAAAAACATTTAGTTTGTCTTGGTTTACCTAGTCATCAATGGTAAGTTTACCACTTGGTAAAATATGAAAAGGAGGATTTCATCAGGGAATAGGATGTGAGTAAAAGTTTCTGCAGAATAATGGTATGGTGAGAGCTTTAAACGTTACAAGATGATAATAGTATCATCACAAAGAAACTTTTTTCTGTTTATCATCATTTTGTAAGAGATTAAATGAAATCGAAAAGTTGAACTGACTTGGATACATAGCCTCTACAGTAAATAATAATGTGTCTATAAAATACAATAACTTTTTATTCGACACGCTTACGCTTACACTTTCCCTTATACTCCGATTTGTCATTTAGGTAGTATGCTTATTTATGCACTACCTATTATGATTTATATTGAAGGAGTATATTTGAAAAGTTTGGGAAACTACTTGCTCTACAGCAAAGTTTTGACACTTGAGGGAACCGGAAACTTCTGTAAATATAAACGGAAGGCTCTATTCTCTTGATGTTTTTCTCAAAGTTATTACAAAACACAATGCTTTGGTCTGATGACGAAAGTGATGAGAGCTAAAAATGGGTAAAAAAACGTCAGAAATAAGCTTAAAATTAAGCCGAGACATTTATTCTTTTAATAAGGAATTTTGCTTTGAAATATTGATTCAAAGCGGAAGGAAGATAGTCCTAATAGCTATTCCAAAACTTACGGTTATGATAAAGTCATCACTGTTGGAGTTGGAGGGGAGAGGTGGAACTTATTACAAAGAGATTGTAAAAAAGGTAGTAAGAAGTCACTACTTTGGCATAGAAAAAATCTTACTGGAAAAAGTATTGAAATTTTTTGTCTTACATCTGCCTATCCCATAAATTACATGATGCCAGATGGGGAGAATGACGATGATGTAATACGAGTAAAATATCCCATTTCCCTGAATTTATTAAGACCTCCCCATAAAAGTGTATATTCTGTATGGTAATGCGAGTTTATTCGTTAAAAAAAGATTCCTAGAATGATGTATACTGTCTAAATGGCCTTTGCTCGTGCCAATGTCTACAGTAAATGTACAGATTGCTTTCATAAGCCACTAATTTACGGGAACATAAGGATCCATTTAAGTACTCACCTTACTTACCTTTGGCTTTCAGTAGGTTCATTCGGGAAGAAAGTGATACTTGGGATTTCACAAGTGGATTTTTTTCTCTGTGTGTTCTCCTTTGTTTCATCATTTTATTCGGTCGGGTTTCCTTCTGAATGTTTTTTGTTTGGAATAAAGCTCCCAAATCTATACATCTTGCTCTCCCTTGGGAGCCCAAATGAAACAAATCACGAAAGTATATGGGAAAACATTCCAGGAACAAGGTTCTCTCCAGTTCTCTCGGTGGTCCTGTTTGTTTAAGTATCATTATCATCAAAAACCTGGGATTTTTTTCTCGCTCGTCAGCAGATTAGAAAATCTCGGTGGGGTCTTGTGTTTTTTGATATACACGCTGGACTATTTTTTTTTGAAGACTTCCTAGCAAGAAAAAGATAAAATAATGTTGCAAAAAATACTGCTAATCATGTACCATCATCATTACCATCGTGTTTTTTCCTGGACAATGTTTATACAAGGAGAAATGATGAGTATGAGGATGATGATAATTCCTAGCTTGTTGAAACAAGCCTCCAAAAAAACTATATAAAACGTAAACAAGAAAGCGAAGCTGGAGCAAAAGCTTTCTCCTATGAATACTCTGGAAACACTGGAGATAACAAAGAACGACCATGTTATAATGTTTTTTGATGATGATGATGTTGATAAAACGTCATGTTTTACATTCAGGCCCATACACATTGTAAACGGAGTAGTGGACTTTGTTCCCAGTGGGGAAAATTGTAACTGAAATGATATCGCTTTCTAGTTGCTTGGTTTCGGGCTGTGTACTCTGAGGTCTCCATGAACAAAAAAAAA